>JAEPRC010000021.1:25908-133508 GCA_016758945.1 Mucor plumbeus
TTTGTAATGATTTGATCCATTACATTCTTACTGAAACCCAATTATTATATAATCAACTCCCAAGTCATATAAGTACCAATAATCTATGCAGACTAAATGAACATTAGTGAATTTATCTGTTTCTTCCTTCCCTTTATATATTTATAATCCCATTCCAAATAAATATATTTTATTACTCAATCACCATTGATACTTATAATCAATTGTTATATAATCCAATATAATCCAATCATAGGTATTAATCGTATAGTAGTAATAGCAATTACAATTAGTAACACCAACCTCTTTTCCCCAAATCATAGAATCAAAGTCAATTTTATAATTCACATATTATATATCCCAATTGACAACCCCTTGATTTTTATAATTTATTACACCTTTTATCATACTAAAACTTTTTTGTTTTGTAGCGCTTTATAGCTTATGTAAATATGAAAAAAATTTGGGAACCTTTCTTTTTCCTTTTTTGAAGGTTTTTTGTAACAAAATTCAGAATATTCGTTAAATTGAGCAGCACACCACCGCGGTAAAAAGTGCAGTATCTGCACCTTGCTGCATAGTTTCTGCACATATTAGATGCAGTCTCATCATCAAGATGCAGAAACTATGAATTTGTTAATAAAAATAGTCTCGCAGCTTATTTTGAGGGTCCGGAAACCTTTAGAATTTAAAGGTTTTCTGAAGCAATGTGCAGATTGACAGCACCTAAAAAATAAACAGATAAAATTGTCTGAAAATACAGCGAAACCAAAGGACATCTTAGGATTGGTTCTTTCTATTATGTTTAATACAGAAAAAAACACTTTATGCTACAAAAAATTCGAGAAGTTAATATTTGTATAACAAGAATAATAATTTTTGCCATAAAATGAAAGATACACTGCGTAGAAAATTCGTACAGTTATACCCCTGAAAACTTCACGAGCTTGCAATTTAGACATAATTTTCACTGCAAAATAATGCGTGTAGAGTAAAAGAGCTGAGAAATCGCATACAATTGCAATTTATACTTTCAATTGAAAATGCAAGTATATCTAAAAAAAAAAAAAAAAAAAAAAAGAAAGAAAAAACAAAGCCAATTTTCAAGTTGAAATGGCCTGGAATTGCTCACAAATTGAAATTAATTCAGTATGATAAATTGAAGTATAATCTGTAATTTATCAACAGAACATAGTGAGGTTATATATTTTCACTGAATCATATCATTAGGTATGCCTTTCATTGTTGAAGTTGTAACGATCTCATGTTATTTTAACTTAAAAATTGGCTTTGGTTTTTTTTTTTTTTTTTTTACTTTTAATTAATTTCTATAGCCCAAATTTAGCACAATTAATTATATAATATATACTATAAAATAAAATCTAAATTTTTCTCTTTGATATGATATTTTATTATGTTTATCCTATTTGTAAAAAGTTACTGCTACATCCAAAATAAGTGCTATATTTTTTCCCACCACAAAATCTAATTGCTGCACATGACACTTATTGCTCCAAAATGTAATAGAACCAACCCCTAAAAGCTCCAAATACTCGTAATTATCTTTTTTTATTATTACTTGACGCTATCTGTCAAAGCATATCCTTTTTTCTCCATATTTTTCTCGTAATAATAACATTCATTAACCCAAATCCAACCTCCATTTAATAAATTTTTAGTTGTAATTCGTATTTAGTTGAAATGCAAATTGAGTTATCAATTAATTTAGCACTTGTCATTGGTTTTAACTATTACTATTGTGCTATCAAAAATCTGCTTAAAGAAATTGTAAATGTTAGTATTATTATTATAACAATATTACCGAGAGTAATACAAACCATTAATTTATAATACGAGAAGCTGAATGTTTCTGGTCAAAGCCCTAGTAGTTCTTTTTCAGTATAAACCTTAGTGTCTACGAGCATAAATTCAGCTGTTTAAAATGAGATAATCTTGCAACTGTCTATTTATTAATAATTTCAATATATGTAAATCAAATAAAGTGTATTATAACCTATAAACATATACAAGGTAGAAGTTTTGAACCTGCAGTAAAAAGGGGTTAATTTTATAAAAAAAGCTTAAAAGAGATACTGTTTAAATCCTTCTTTATTAAATTATGGATAATCTACTACAATAAAATGCTATTCCTACTTCTCTATTTATACTCTTTGGTTATCTATACTATTTGGCAGTTGTTTTATCAACTGTCAGTTATTCCGTAGCTTTGTTGAATATTTTGTTGAGTTGTTGGGTTCTTATTTTACTTAATCCAAAAAGGCCTTTTAATTTGATTTTGACAACAAATTGTCAAACATGCGTTCAGAACAGCCCTTACTTGTTCTATTTGATTTGCATGTATTTTAGGTTTTTTTTACTTATGATACAACACATTATGAATACCCTTAGTATCTTTGATATTTTAGAATACCCTTGATTGTTTATAATTTATAATGTATCTATAATCTCTTATTTGGATTGCATGACATGGTTTCAAATGAGATGGCTTTTTGTTGTATAGGATCAGAATTGAGATAATATACTTAAAAAAGAGTACAATAAAAAGAATGTGTAATTAATCAGTTCTTCAACTGTACAATAAAAACAAGATAAGGTTTATTTAGATATAATAAATGTATTGCCTTTTATAATGATTTAGTGTTGAGTTCCTGAGATACAATTAAGAGCGGTATTGAACTATTAGATCTGTTTGAGAGTAATTTATGGATTGATGTTAATCAATCATAATTAAGCCGTGATTGTAGAGCTTGTGAATTGCCTTGTTTCAATGCTGCGCTTGTTGTGTCTGGATTGTGATTTGATATATCTTGACAGCTACTTGAATGATTAACCGCTGAGGTTAAAGAGTATGGTGTCATAATTTGAGTGGTCCGAGCCTTTCGGTTAATTAATTGAGAAATAATAATAAACTAGGCGTTTCTTATATCCGATTCTAGACTTGTTCTTTCATATTCTAAATAGTAATCATTAATGGATTGTATAATCTATTGATTGGTTATAGAAGGCGATAAGGTATGATACTTGGTGGAATACAACACTAATTCTTATGGATCTGAAGAAGAACGTAAAATTATGATAGATGAATCGAAACCGCCGTTTATTGATGCAAATACTGTCGACGGAAAAATGCTTCGGGTGTTTTTCAAAATACTGGTTCTTTCAATGCAACTATGTCTCAGAGCGCCTCATTTATTTGACAAAATAATATCATGTAGGAAAAACTTTTCTCTTTTTAACGATATATAAAGCAACTTTATTGGGCAAGTTTTGATTCCATGGTAGGATAGTAAAGGTAGTAGATAAGATATAAGCATTTCAGAGAAAATCTTGATTTTAAATTCAGCGTTCAATAACTTTCCGTAAACATATCGGAGAGATTTAAAAAGTTCCTAAATTCTTGATCAACATGTGAAAAATTTCGAAATATATACAAAAAGTATATAAAAAGCAGGTGTGTCATATTTTTTAGTTTTTCTTTATTATCATTACTTTACTCTCTACTTTTATAATATTACCCGTACTTTCCCATATGACGTGCAAGATTCCATCAAATCTTTGTTGCTTCGTAACATCTTACTTTGTAGCATCAAGAAAATTTATCCCACAGTAGGTATGGCTAACGTAAGCAAGTACAGAAGAGAGTTTTTGTGGGGAGCCCAAGCATCTACTGGTGGAAGACCAAGTAAAGTTAGTACTGCTACACAATAGTATATTGCTAGAATGGCTCGAAATGGTAGTTTGGATGGCCTTCGTGGTGCACAAGAATATTTGCGCTCCACCAATATCTTTATGTCGCTCAGTGGTGCAGAGAAGCTGCACAATGGAATGGGGTTTGAAGCCAAAAGAAAAAACAAGACCAATTTTGTCAGTGCAGCCAACAAAAAACTCAGGTTAGCGTGGGCCCTCAAGCATAGGCAGCTAACAGTGTCTGATTGGCGTAAGTGGGTCCTCTCTGGCAAACCCAGAGTGAATATGGGGGCTCAGATATTGAATCCTTCTATTGGTCAGATGTGCCTGGTACCAACCGACTTCATCAAGTTCGACCCCAAGTGCAAGGTATTGGTGATGGGGCTATGCTTTGGGGCTGCATATCAGGCGATCAGGCGACTGACCTGGCTATAGTACTGCAATTATTGTTGGGACGATTGATTCAAATAAGTTTGTGAAAATTTTGAAAACGTCATTGATGCAAACTCTGGAGTAGTATGGCAAACAAATAAAAAGTATTTGTTTCAGTGAGGTAAGGCTACTCCGTCAAATTGAGTATTACTAAAGCTTGGTTTAGTCAGAACAAATTTTTTGTAGACAAAATCCTTGATTGGCCGCCCCAAAACTCTGACTTAAACCCTATAGAACACATCCGGGGTGACTTTAAACGCCATCTTGATGCTTATCTAAATAGACCGGCTACAAAGTAAGAACTAACTGATAGAATCAGTCATGAATGGTATAAGTCTACAGAGGAGGACGGTCTAAAATATATAGATAGCATGCCGAGAAGAATAGAGGCAGTTATAAAGAGTAGAGGAGGAGCTACAAAGTATCAATAAAAATCTTAGTTTTTTTATCTATTTCAATTTTCATGTTTTATAAGTTTATATTTTTTAAACCCCTCTAACCGTTTCAAACAGTTTGTAGATAAAAAGTACTACACTTCTTTCTCTTTCATTTGGTATAAGAACCACCCTGATTGAGCTCAATCTCAGATAATGGTGACTAAAAAAGCCTTTTTTTGAAAACACCCGAAGCATTTTTCCGTTGACAGTACTAGTATTAGTTCTAAAGCATATTGTAATATTCCTGGTAGTAAAATTACAATGTCCATAAAAAAAGATACTATATTTGCAAATACATGTCATAGACAATTTCCAATTGCTGAAATTGTACGGCCTGTTATTCAAAAACAAGTTGAAAAATGGCGAGAAAATGGTGTCAGTAAAAGAGCAAAACCTAAAACACCTTACAATTCTCCAATTTTTGCTATACAAAAGAAAAATAGTGATGGTAAATACACTGCAAAAGAGCACCGTGTAGTAATTGACTGTCGTTCGATAAATAATGCATTGGGTCCTGAAAAACTAGAACGTTTTCCATTGCCTTTGATAAGTGATTTGTGTCTGTTTTTTGCCTATTATTTATGTTAAATATCAACTCAATTCCATATTGAACCTGACATCCAAATGGAATTGAACACCACGGGAAAAAAGGTGTAAAATGAGATATAAACTACAACTTTTCTGAAAAAACTACTATAACAATCGGTGCAAAAACTGTTTTACGTGAAGATGTTGTTGGAAAGGTATAACTTTATAACAATCTTATGTAAAGAAATAAATAACTGCAAATTTTAAAATTGCTATTTTCGCGTTTTTTCCCATAGTGGAAATATGGCTCCTGGCTTCCTTTTTAACTTAATAATAAAGACCCTACGTTCTCCGTGATATAATCACTTGTAGTCTTCTTTATTTGATATTATTGGAAATAATTGTTATTTACTTATAACTCTCAAACCCTCTCTATAAACTCATAATAAAATGGTACTTTTTCATTTGAATAATTGTATATGTTTACTTTTTTTGATGAATTATGTTCTATGACTTTGGTGACCTCATAAATCTTATTAGGCGTTAATAGCAAGTAACTAGCACATTGCTCAAACTTACCAAAAGCATAATAATTTATGGAAGCTGATATCTGCTGAGATGTGTGCAGTACCTACTTATACCTATTCCCATGTAGAGTGGCAGTTTACTAAGTTCACTATCAATACTCGGTACTCAGTTGATTATGAAAGTTTCCCTTCGAGTAGGAGAATATTATATTCATTATGCATACCTACTCTCATATACAGCTGGAAGCTGTCTAAATTAAATCCACTCGACGAGATTGAGTTCTTTTTGCCAGTTTTTTGTGGCTGTAAAAAAAGCGAGTTTCAGATGGCTTTCAATTTTTTTCGCCCAATATTAGGTTTGATTATGAGCTTTTAACCACGATATGCCTCCTCTCTATACAAAATTATTGATATATGTTCAGAAATAGCCGAGTTAACACCAAAATATAGACGCACTGGCTCAACATTGATAGCTTTAGATGTTTTTTAAATTTTTTACAAAATCAAATTACTATTCGAAACAAAATTTTGATGTTGTACTTGTTGTGCCATTTTAACGTATGGAGTCTAATTTTTTCTGAGTATATAGAGCAAGTTTCCAAGTATAAATAGTAGTGAATATACTAATAAAATGTTTTGATTTCATTATCTAACAGCTGTTTTTGAAGAAATTTAATACATTCTTTTTTTTTAAAAAAAAGTCTCCTTTGCTTAAAAAAAAAATAAAGCTGCTGGAAAAATGTTTGCAATCAATGAATATCAAATTAAATGGGCTGTAAGATTCATAAATATACTACAACTACAACAGTATTCATAATTACATTTTTATCAACTATTGGTGTACTAGCTAAATCACGGGAATAAAAAATATTCTCTTTTTTGTGTGGGGCTAACGGCATAACAAATCGTATAAAATTAAAAACACTGAACCCGCCAAAACCAGCACATATAGCAGTGCAATGAAAAGTGCTGAAATTAATAACTAGTTAATAAATGAGCCTCCTTTTCATGTAACTTGTCGTAAGCCTTTATCATAATCATTATGTTTTAAATTTCTCGATCCAGGGTTTGAGGTTGAAGTAATGTTGTTGATGGTCCGGTCGGCAGCATTGAGTATCTATATCCCATAATTGACCGAATCAAACTGCATCAAATGATGCTCTAATAGACAATGACTAAATTGATAGATAATTGCTGGTCAAATAAATATAAAACTTCCTATGTATGTTAAATTTAGTTGTTTAATTTTGGTAAAATATAAAGCTTAATTATAATTATTATATTTATATAGTTTACCATCTAACCAATTTTTTTTTAGATATGTTTTATGTTTTTATTGATTACTAAGATCTGAAAACATATTATTACTACAACGAATAAGCTATTAAATGCACCTTATTGTATTGAGGAGGCTTGTATACAAGGAAAGCACTAAGTTTACTAAAATAAAACTGATAGATTAATATACAGCTTGTTTGATTTCAGCTTGTTTGATTAGAGCTTCGACAATTGTGTGCATTTATCATGGACCAATCTGTGGGCATTGGGTGTAAACAACAAACCACAAGAATTTGTTGTTATTTTTGGGTTTCCAAACCATAATTATCAGGGTATCAGGCACAGTTAATATTGATACTTGGATCTACAAGAAGACGGAACTTTTCATTGAAAGGCTAGCCAATATATAGAATTGTATCGGTAACAATTAGGAAAAAAAAACATTACTAGCAAATACGTTATTATCAAGTATGAAAATCGTAGTCTTTTATAAAGGTCAAATGTATCTAGTTTTCTTTTAAAAAGGGAAGCAATCTCTGCAATCTTTTCATCAATCCAAAAGGAAATAGTCATTTGAAAACATACAGTACCTCCATATTAAGGAGAAAGAAATAAAAAAAATTATGTATTTACACAGCATAATGCATATTTTGTTTTAACTATATATATGATACATTCGACTATAACGCAAATTACATCATGACTTTATTCCATACTTCTCCCTTTTAAATAGATGAGGGTAACATACATGTACAAGATAAAAATAAACGAGGGAATTAACATAGGTCAGTGCTCCTTTAAAAAAAGTAGTGTAACCCTCTTAAAAGGTTAAATCGTATAATAAACAAAAACAGAAAAAAGAGGGAATCCATCCGAATAATGAACCGGTACTTTTATAGATAAAATCATGGGGGTTTATACTTATTTAGTTTAATGTATTCAGGTACAAAATGAGATGATTAAAATAAGCCAACATGTTTTATATAATATAAATGTATATATTTTGCATATTGTAAGCCATCATACATTTACTCTATCCGACACTGTATCCTAAAACACTTGTTATACGTTGTCTTTATCATTAAATCAAGCTTAAAATGATACATATATATCACGTTGTAATATATTTACAATAATATCATCACAGGTTGGATTCTTCACACAAAAAGGAACACACAAGTGTAACCTGCGTTTTTTAGTAACTTGTGAGATTATTCTCAACTACGTCAGTTCTTTGAATAAAAGATACAATAAAGAATGATGAAAAGAAGAAGAGATGTAATTACTAAGAGAACAAATAGATGTATATCATACATATTATTATGTTATATAGTTGGAATCAAAATTATGGCGGTTAAATATTGTAATAGATTTGTTTGTTTGTTTGCATAGTAAATGTACAGACTAAAAATAAGTTGTGTGTACGTGTGTATATCTCCTTCTACTTTTCCCCATGACATTGTCTGTACTTTTAAATTTTGATATAAAAGATCAGCCAATTTTTTCATACTTTCCCTCTCTTTTTTTCCCCCTTTCTTTTTTATTCAATACACATTTATGCATTCTTAACTTTATTATATACCCACATTTTATTCATTAAAACAAAAAAAACAAAAATATTATACGCATCATGTCCATTGTTAGTTCACCTCTTTTAAGATCAACATCTTTTGATATCTTGAGTAAGAAATGCTTAGAGAACAAGCTGCAGCCAAAGACAAGCACATCATTAAGAAGATCTTCTTCTGCTTCATCATCTTCATCTTCATCGTCTTCATCAGCAAATTCAGTAGATAAAAAATATTCTTACAAAACTTGCCCAATGTGCTCTGAGCGTCTGCTGGTTAGAATTCACGGGGCCTTTGTACACAAATGGATCAATCTACACTTTGCTAACAGACATCATGAATGGATGCATGTTGTTGTTAATCTTCATTAAAAAAAAAAAATCCCCAAAAATTATTTTGTATATATATATAAATTTCATCAAATCCCCCCCCTCTCATTTTTTTAATCATATAAAAAACACACACACACACACACAAAGTACACTAAAATAACAGCGCCCTGTCCTTTATCATCTAATTTCATGCAAATACAACCTAAACTTTTTTTCAGCTGTGCTACAAACAAAAAATAAAAATCTCGTTTCTTTTTTAAAAATATTTTGTACTTTCCTGTGATTTTTCAAATTTTTTTTTTAGAGAAAACCGCTATTGCAATCAAATTTTGATTAGTTAATAAGGAATATTGTCCAACATGATAAATATATGAAATTATTTTTATTTTAAATTAAATAGCTATTATTGCAAATTTCTCTTTATCCAACTTTTTTTCATGGTGTCATAAAATCTAAGAAAAAGAAAAAATAAAAACGTGGAATAAATCAATTATTATTTATTTATTATATTAAAAGTTCACAGTTAGATGCTTTTTCAATCTTCTTGATATTTCTGTTCGTAATTAGGAACTTGATTTTGTTGCTGTTGTTGTTGTACAGTAGGAGATGGTGATGAACTGGGTGCTGGTACAGGAGAAGAACTTGTATGTGCTTGATGGTGTGATTGTTGATATGGAGGCTGTTGTGCGACGTAGCCTTGTTGAGAATGGGCTGATCCACCATATTGAGATCCACTGCCACCATAATGAAGTATATTATTGTTATTATTATTATCATTATCATTAGTATTACTATTATAATAATTATATTGTTCCTCTTGTTGATTATAGTGTTGAGCTAATCTTTCTTTTTCATCTTCAGCAGAGGAAACGCCACCAGCAGTATTTGAGTGAGTATTAGTAGTAGGAATACGGAAACCACCTGCATCTACTCTTTGTCTTTGTTGTTGGCCAGCATTATTATGAAACTGTTGATTAAATTGTTGTTGGAATTCGGCATAAGGTCGATGAGCATGATGTTGTTGACGTTGACTGACTTGACGATACAATTGCTGATAATTAACTTGACTATACATCATGTTGGAAGGATCATAGAAACTACTATCTTGATGATATTGATGATGGGGATTTGACCAAGGATTATGTTGATGAGGTGGAGAGAAATGTTGTTGTTGGTGCATGGGTACTGGGGAATCAGTCAAATTGATATGACTAGGATGTGGGGAATAAGGTTGTTGCTGTTGAGGGGGTAAATTAGCATGTGCTTGATAAGGTGAATTAAATGATTGTCCAGTGTAATTGTTACTATCATTCAAATATTGTTGTTGATGAGGTGGCAAATAAGCATCGGAATTCAATGGAGAGGATGCTGGAGGAGGGCCATCATAGGCAGGAGGAGGTGCATCATATAAATCAATTTTATCCAAATCAATTTCAGTTTCTACATTAGTCTTCAAATCACCAGTAACAGACGTAATTTCGTTTGTTGTATATCCTGAAGGTTGAGAGGGACCATCCGGAGAAGTTGGAATAGGGACAACAATATCTTCTTGAGTAGGTCTTCTAGGTGGAAGTTTTGGTGGAGCCTTGCTGCTCAATGTAGCATTAGCAGTAGACTCAGGAGATTTTCCTTTCTTGTCCTCAGTGATGTTAGCGAGTGTAGGACGTTCATCTTCAGCAACAGGTTTCCAATTATCCAAAGCATTTACAGCATCAGCAAAAATGATTGCAGCTTCAGAGCCGTTCTTGTAAGCATTACGATGTGTTTGTGTAGGTGGGGTGGGTTCAATTTCAATTAAATCAGTTAAATATTTGCCAAAACCAGCAATTAAAGCAGTTTTCTGGGCGTATTCGTTCAAAGCATTGAATCGAAGATAAAATGCTTCTTTGAGTGCAAATCGCTTAAAATCAGCTAAATCCATCTCACTTTCATGTGTATCCTGTGCCAAGGATTTTAATTCCCTTTGAAACTCTAACAGTTTAGGAGATTTGGGGCTACTTTTACTTAAATTCAAAATACGTGATTGGAGTGAACGTTTCTTTTCTCGTTGATCTGATAGTTTTTCTTCCCTGTCACGAATAGATTTAACAGCATGTCGATATTGCTGATATTTAGCTATACATTCAAAAAGGTTAATACAGTATTAAATCTTTGTTTAGTAATCTTACCAGCATAAGCTTGATCAATTTCATGTTGTTTATCAAATAAACGGCATAATTTATCACCAACAATGTCCTATAACACAAAAATTAGAACAAACACACATACTCTCTCTCTCTCTCTCTCTTTCAAACACACAAACAAAAATTTTACCTCTAAATCAAGTCCATTTTCTAGCTTCTCTTCGTCAACTTCCTCCTTTACCCATTGTTTCAGGGCCTTGTTTGTTTCAGAACGCTCATAGGCCATAGTACGCATCGAAGCTAAATCGTTTCGTTCCTGAAAGATCCAAAGAGATAGTGCCTTGGTATCTTGCTTTTGTAATGGATTGTTTTTTGCAATTTGAGAGCTAACATCAGCCTTAAATTTACCAATAGAAAACTGCAAATCTTTAAAATTCATCTTACTCATATATATTCAAGTATAAAAAGAAAAAGAAATAGTGTTTTTTTTTCCAAGGTTTTCTTTTTATTGAGCGAAGCAAAGCAAAGCAAATCAAAGCAAAGCCAAAAGTTATAAATAGACATGTTAGCCAAGGCAAAGAAATGAAAAACTACGTCATTTTATTATTTGGATTCATAAAGATTCTCAATAGGTGTTGTTAAATATGTGTAACCAGCATCTGTGATGGTATTACGCTGTTCACTAGCCAAGTTACTCCTGTAAGGATTTTGAACAACCATAAATGGAACAGATTCATAAACACAATGAACGGGCTGACCAACATAATTTACCATGATGCGGTAATGATAAAATCCAGCAACAGGATCAACATCAAGTGGGAAAAGAACAGAGCCAGTGTTTTCTTGATTATATAATGCTATCAAATCAAGTTAGTACATATACTCACTTGTTGTCATTGCTAGTATGTAACTTACTGATGTTTTCGCCAATGACACGATGATTATGTTGAGTAGCATTCAAAACACGAATACGAGTAATGATATTTGGTGAATTTGGAATATCCTCATCCACTGTCCATTTAAGATATTGAGGTGAATTGGTTTCAAATCCTAATCCTGGTGAAGCAGGATAATCGATACGAAACCCCTTACAATATACTGGATTTACTCGAGGTGGATTGTAACCATACATCATCAGAGCTTCTCCATTTTCAGCTCGGCGTTCATGTGTAGTAGCTGCAGCAGATACAGCGGCAGTAATTGTAAATAAAACAGCTAAAGCAAACTTCATTTCAAGTTTTAATGTATTTATTTTTTTTGATAGAAAATGTAATCCATACATTGTTTCTTTTTATATTCAATTTGAATTAAGGCTGGTTTTATAGCATTCCCTGTAATAAGCATGCTTATTTAAATGTTTTCATCTTCGTGTGAATATTGCTCTATATATACACTTATCTTATACTCAAAAGTACTAATATATATTTAATACCTCATGTCAAAAATGCTGCAATCTATTTGTTTCAAACTTGTTTCTATTGCACATAACAATATTTGCACATACCAAACCATAGTTAAACCAGTATTATATTAATATATTTTATACAAAGCAATACATTTAAAATCAATAATTCTATACCAACAAAGACACAATTACAATAAGAATTATTTGTTTTGGTTTATTGTGCATTCTTAAGTTAAATGTTATGGGAGATGTGTTTGAGTTTTCCTTAATGACAAGCCAATGAAAATCGACGCTTCAGGGGGATAAATTGGGTTCCAAACTCAAGTTTATTATACATCAATTATGATATTTTTGAATAGTTTTGAGGCACAGGAGATCGTATATCTATGAACATCTGCTCTGGCCATAATTTTGCCTAAGGTATAGTCGGATATACGTTGCTGATTTGCCAAAATTGGCTTAAAGTGAAATTTTCGTTGATGTGTTTTGTGAGTTTTTGGCGTTTCCTGACTCATAAAAGTATACCAAATGATAGCCATTGTTTAATAGATGTAATTTAATGTATTAAAATAGAGTTTTTTTTAGATATTGATTTCAACTCGATTTTCCATGAGGCATACCTCGTCCAAATTTTAATTTTGGACAAATTTCCATTTTTGAACCCAAAAATAGAAGGCTTTTATCGGCATAAATTATTCCAAATAAAAATAGCTTTAATATCGAAGTGTTTAAATAGAAGTTTTATGTCTACTATTTTGACTTGTCTTATAAAAAACTAGAAATTAACATTTTCTAAAGTATCAAAAATATTTTGCCCAAAAATGCAAAGAAAAAAAAATACTAACGTAAAAAAATATTATAATACATAGATTTAATTAATGTTTCATCTTGTAGACATTTTAGTTGTAGACAAGAAATAACCCTTTAAGTTGCAATTTTTTCGAAAAATGTAAAATTGAACAAAAAAAAAAACTAGTGGCAATTTACATGTTTGAACTCCGGTTCCATGGTTTTTCGCTTGATTACAGTACTCCTTTATTGACAAAAATGCTATAAAAACAGATCACACCTTGTTGTAATTATAATCAAGTTACTTGTAGCTAAAATATGTTGTATATTGGATATAAGTCTTATTATTAATTAATCAATTAATAAATAATATTTCGCTGAAAAGTCAAAAAACCCTTTTAAGTCGTTCCAAATCAAGTCGCAAAAATTCGGTACTCCGATGTTAAATATTTTGGAAATGCTGAAGCAAAAGAGAACCAAAATTACAACAATAGGCCTTTATTCAAAATAATAATATTATGGCAAGAGTAACGCGCGGTATATCGCTAGAAGAATGGGAAGAAAAAACCAAGCTTACAGATAAAGAAAAGCAAAGTGTATATGACTTACAAGATGCCTGCACAGAGTTACCACTTCCCTCCAACTGGGTAACTATATGAATGAATTTATTTGCATATTTATATATCTATATATATGATATACTTATAAACTTTTAGTATTTTGGTGATAAATTACTAGGATCACCATTGCTTGGTAGCAACATGTCAAATTCGTCGGGCGGACTATCACCAGAACAGGTATCCGTGTCATCATCGAGCCCACTTAATCCACACGTCCTTGCGTCTCGCTTATTAGCAGGCAGTAATTCAGCACCTATGACAAGGACCTTATCTACTGCCAATTTACTTGCTGAAGCTACAGCAGCAGATTCAGCAGCAGAGAAACATGTAGCAAGCGAAATTGGCAGCGAGAAACCAATAGAGACATTGCAAGAATTTTTCGATTGGTTTGCAGTTATGGAATCTGAAATGGAGAAAGGACAAGAAGATGTATACCGCAATCATTTATCAATAGTGGAACTATATCAGAACGCATGCGATGAATTTTTAGAGGATTTAAAGACAACATGCCAGTTATTTGATAATTTAGAAAAGGATTATTCGTTTGTGGATATTAGAACTCGATCTATACAAACAGCATGCGAAACTTTGTTGGAAGAACAACATAGATCGACTCGTTTAGCAGAAGGATTAGCAGCTAGGTTGGATTACTTTAATCAATTAGAACCTATTGCAAAATTGTTCAACTCACCAGGTGATGATATTTGTTTACAACCGGATTTCATACCAATGCTTGAGAAATTGGATGAATGTATAGAATATATGCAAGAACATGTAAGCCTCTTCTATACATATACATATACATATACATAACATACTTGATGACTTATGAAACAAACAATAATATAGCATACATACCATGACTCTGAATTATATCTGATGCGTTTTAGACAGTGTATGACTCGAGGAATTACATTAATTAAAATGTATGTAGTATCAACATTTAAAACATTGGGATATGATGTGTACAAACAAGTGAATACTAAAGATGCTACTATGGGAAAACAAATTACAATGTATTATGTCAAATTCAAAACTATTGCACCTACAATTCGATCCTTAACGGCACAAGTGGAAAAGAGAAGTGATCATAAAGAGTATCACTCATTATATGAGGATATGCTACATGCTTATTTCCAAACAAGACAGCAATTATTAAGCCCTGTCATTTCTAAAAAAATTCAACAATTAGGTCCTAGTGACAAAGATTTACTTGATTTTGCAAAGAATGGGTGTGCTTATATGATGAGTCTTTGCTCTGATGAATACAACTTGTTTTACAATTTCTTTCAAAAATCAGGGGAGCAGGAATTATAGTAAGACTCGCATTTGTTTTGAAAAAAAAAATATTTTTTATTAACAAATGCATCATAGCAACTATTTGGATTTGCTAACAAGCCATTTATATGATTATCTTCGGCCACGAATTATTCACGAAAATGATATTATTATACTTTCTGAGCTTTGTAATGTATTTCTGATGTATGTTATGCAGGATGAAAATGATTTAGGTATGTAAAATAAAAGAGCCAAACAAAAACCTTATATTAATAGATATTTAGTATTAGGAATTATAGATGATAAGAATGAAGTCAAATTTGGCCATCTGATTCAGAACGTCTTGGAAGATGCACAAGGTAGACTTGTATTTAGAGCACAAATGTTTATTCATAACGACATTCAAAATTATCAACCAAAACCACAAGATTTTGAAAATGCATGCCAACATAAAGATCAGCATAACGATCAAGACAAACAAAAAACATCTGTTGTATTAGATGCAAATATTACAACTACTGCAGCAACATTAACAATTACTGAGGAAGATAATTCAGATACCCATTCTATTCGATCAGCAAGATCTAATTTACTTGCTGATGGTAATGATGAAACAAGTGGTTGGTTTCCTACATTGCAAAAGACCTTGTGGATTTTATCAAAGTTATATAGATGTGTACAGGTATAACTTGGACAAGCTATCACTATTTTTGTATGTATGCTTACATTTTGCACGTAGACCGGAGTTTTTGAAGATTTAGCACAAGAAGCTGTATCTCTTTGTAATGAATCACTTCAAAAAGCTAGTGAATCAGTAACTACACTCAAATCAAAACTTGATGGTGAACTATTTTTGATAAAAAACTTGCTTGTGCTAAAAGAACAACTCGCTCCTTTTGAAGCTAATTTAGTACATGCAGGAAAGACATTAGATTTCTCTCATGTTACAGGTAAAAATCGTATAAGCACACATGGTTACATCATTTTAATACCATGCGCATAATAGATTCATTATCATCTTTACAACAACATAAGTCACTCATGTTTAACCCAAATGCTCTTATCGGTTTGGCTCAAAAGGGCATGCCTCGTGTGGTAGAAGTTAGTTTAGATTCAAGAAGAGAAATTGATTTTCAAATCAAAAAAGTGTGTGAAGAGTTTATCAATAATTGTGTTGATGGCGCAGTAGAGCCTCTTACAGCATTTTTAATCAAGGTAAATTATTGTAGCAAATATATGGAAAAGTTGTTAACTTGCATATAAAATAGTTATCGGCTATTCTACCATCCGCAGTGTTACCTAAATCACCAAGTGGCCAAGATTCCCCTGTACAAAAATTGAACCAAAGTAAGTGTTATACATGGTTTTGAAGCCATTCCCAATTGACATTTTATATTATTTTTTTTATAAAGAGGATGTCCAAGAATCTACAGATCAATTCATGGAAGCAGTAGAAGAACGTATTCGATTTGTAATAAAGAAACTACGAGAATATGTCAACGATCAAAAGATGGAACAAATTTTGTTAAAACCTATAGAAACTAATATTATTGAGCAATACAAATCGTTTTTAATTAGAATTGATATAGAATCAAAGGAAGAAGGACGAATTGAAGTATTGGCACAAAGACCAATGTCTGCTGAATCAGTAGCAGTTTGGATATCACAAATAAAAAACTAATAAAAACTGACGTTAATTGATATCTGTTATCATTAATACTAATGCATACTAATCAACATGTTTTAACTTCTTTTTACGAATATCAAACTATTTATGTTTTGGACTGTTTGAAAACCGTACTGACTAATGCTTTATTGACATATAAAAAGAAGGAGGCGTTGTTTAATTCGATAAAAGTATTGTTATTATTTTATTAAATGTAAATTGCCACAATTGATAAGAATAGTATATCTTTATATAGGAGTCAAATGCTCAATTCTAATCACGTTAGCATAAAAAAAAAAGTATGAAAAAGCATACTCGATGTTTAATGTACTTTGCTGCTATAAAAAAAAAAAAAAAAAAAAAAAAAAAGTATTTTAAAAAAACTCTTTAATTATTATAAAAGCATCGAAAATATATCGTAAATCGAATTTTGCATTATTGCTATCAGTATCTGAATTACTAAAATACCACTGTTAAAGCTTACTGGAACAATAAGATGTACCGTTGTTATTTTTAATGATTACCGATTCGTTCACCATCGATAGCTACGAATAAAATAAGCTGACGACAATAATAATCAAGCTGATCCTCGGTTCATTGTGTAATTCGTAGCTTTTCACAAATGCAAAATCCTTAAAACTAAAACTATAGTCCTCAAATACACATAATGTTAAAACCGCATAATTTTATATTAATAATATTTCGGTTATAAATCTGAAAAAACTCACTTAAAATAATATCATCTAAAGGAGTCTGTGAGTTTTCTTGTGATTGCTATATTAGTAAAAATTATATGTTTATATGCTCATGTATAGGCTATGATGATCAATTTCATATGTATACATATCATAAAGAGAGGGGGGAGGGGTCCACATCACACCCGCTATTTTCATGTCTATTTAAGATAAAAACACATTTCAACAGTTTTTTTTTTTCTCTTCTTTTTACTTTTTTCACTTTTTCAAATACCAACTAATGCTGCTAAAATCTTCTATATATTATACTTTAATATCATTATTTGCTCAATTGACATTGGCAGGACACGAAGAAGAACATGAAATTAATCCAAAATCAGCGGAATTTTGGGGACAAATTGTAGTTATTTTTTTACTTGTAGCTATGAGTGGAATTGTTGCAGGTATATTATATATATATAAAAGCATTGTTTACTTTAATTAAATAAAAAACCAATTTGAATACTAACTTGTACTTTATTATTAAAGGTCTTACACTTGGCTTGGTAAGCAAATTATTACTAAAGATTACGGATAAAGAATACATATATTCATGCCTATATTTTGTTTTATCTTTAGATGTCATTGGATACGACAAACCTTTCAATTATGGAGATTGCAGGTACACCTAAGCAGCAATATTATGCTTCTCGCATTATTCCCATACGTAAAAATGGACATATTCTATTAGCAACCTTATTATTGACTAATACAGTGCTGAATGAAACATTGCCCATCTTATTTGATGGCATTTTTAGTACAGGATTTATTTCTGTCATTGTATCTACTGCATTGCTTGTACTATTTGCAGAGATTATACCACAAGCTATATTTTCAAAGCATGGCTTAGCAATTGGTGCAATGTTTGCATTTCCTGTAAGAATACTCATTGCTATTTGGTTTGTAATTTCCTGGCCAATATCCAAGTTTTTAGATCATCTTCTAGGAACACATACAGGATTTACTTACGGCGTTGCTGGTAGAAAATTAATAAAATGCTTTATCAGACTGAATTCAAATTAACATTTATGTTATAGAATTTGGAGCACTTTTCAAACTTCATGACAAATCTCATTTTGATAGTGGAACTCTTAAACATGAAACTGTCAATATGCTTCAAAATGTACTGGACATGCAAGAAAACTATATTGGTCAAATTGCGACACCTGTTAGTGCCATGTTAATGCTACATTCCAGTGCTACTTTGAATACATCTACTGTTTTACAATATTTGGGTGATGGATATTCTCATATATTTGTACATAGCAATGATGATAAAGAGCAATTGGATAGCATTCGAGATGATTATGCAATTGTTGGTGTTCTAGATTTGAAGGTAGACATATTTACCTGCGATAAGCCGAATCTTTACTTACATCTATATCTAGTCATTACTTGGATTGGAACAAAAAGAGCTCAATGCATCCATCGGTAATATGAAGCTCGATCCTTATTTGACAGCTTCTTTCAGAACTCCAATTATCGAAGTAATAACCAACTTACTTCATGCAGAAAAGTAAGTTTTAGAATGAATCTCTCAACCGCATTGAAGTTAAAACGTTTTACAGAGAAAAGGTTGTCTTAATCTACCGTACGGAGCAAGATATAGAGATTGCTAAAAGAGAAGAAGATGAAAAATTACGTGCAATCGCATCAATTCGAGCAGGTGCAATTAAAAAACACGCGAAAAGTATTAAATGTGCCGTCAGGAGATTGTTTGGTAGCTCATGCCCTATATGCCACAATCTTTCGATAAATAATTCAACTACAACGGCAATGACTACAAGTGATACTTCTAAAAACTCTAGTAGTCAAAAGATCGAAGAAGGTAATATTATAGATAGTAGTAGCAGCGTTCCTACTACGATTGATACAGAATTAGAATCTGGTCTGCTGGGCATTGTTACAACTGCCGATATTTTAAATCAGATATCGTTTGTTAGACAACATTTGAATATTCAGTACCATGATAGTGGCAATTTGAATAATCAGGAAATTCTAAAAACAGTATAATATACATATATATATATATATATTTGTTTATTCACATAAACAATTATTGTTATATTTTTATCATAAAACTTTATATAGTACATATCATTGTAAAAACATTTCAATCTAAAAGTATTTTTTTGAAACCTTTCTAGTTAAAACAGGAAAGGCTCCTGATAATATACTTTTTCTGCATAAAATATTTTGGAATCTTTGCATTCAATAGTGAAATATTGATTATTTTCCTTCACGTGAGACGGCAATTCTTCGCTTACTGGAACATAGGTGAATCCTTGATAGTCTTGTTCATTTCGTTGTATTTCAAACCAAGTTTCAGCTCCTTCTTCATCGATGTGCCGGATATAAGGACAGGAATACATAATAAATACTTCTATTCGAGTTAATTGTGTATGATCAAATAATTTCAAATTGACTTCGCTCTCTTGAGGATCATAGTTCCAATATCCGTTTAATGATAGTAGTTGCAACTGTAAACAGCATGCAGAAATATAGTTACATATACTAAATAATGTACCATCTTCTTCGTTCAAAAAACTTTCAAAGGTACACTCGTTAATAGAGATTTCTTTAACATTATGTTGTGTTTTTTCTACATTATTCATTGATATAAAAAAGCCTTGAAGTTCAACTATCTCTAAATGTTCAAGCCCACTCAAAAGAACATCGAATGGCAACATTGTAGCTTCTTCATACCCATATCCCTCTTCTTCAAATTCAGAAGATGCTCCGATTGTGGGATATCCAAAATTTATCAATTGTAATCGGGTAAGATTCCTTAGATTTAGCAAAATGTCGTTAAAGTGGTTTGGATAGATGCCAATCTTCATGGTCAAATCTTTCAGCTCTAGCTTGTAGTTATCACTAGTGCATAGTACAACAAAGTTTTCAGTGTCATCTGATAATCCAATGGTGAATTTTTGTATCTTGTCTATACCCTGACTATCCATTAATCTCAATATAGAAGGCGTTATTGCGAATAAGTTGCAATCGAATTGCTTTAATTTAGCACAAGATAATAGTAATACAACTGCTTGTTCTCTGTAGGTATCTGACATGCTGCGTTGTATTATATTTGAGACATTACATATAATGCGCTCAGCATGTTTGTATTTTACAGCAATATAATGCAATATAGGAGCTCCAGATCCAATATGTGATGATACGATATCTAAACTCTTCAAATTTGGGGCTTCTGTCGGTTCATAATGCAAAGGCGGAATGTCGTAGATAAATCTCTGCCCTGGTGCTGAAGGGTGATTTGCAATATCTGCAAATTCCAACCTTAATGAGTGTAGTTGCTGGCAGTGTTGATGTAAAATGTCCAAATCAGCAAAGCTTACATATGTATACCTTAATGTTATTTCCTCTAGTGCAGGTGCTTGCTTTAATCCTTTCAATGAATAATTCATTCCAGATACTAATTTAGACTCGACGATATTAGAGTAATTAAGCCAAAGTCGCCTCAAATGCTTAAAAGGTTGCGTTGAACAATTGAGCATGAATGCCGATAACATATTCGTGCTGGTATCCTCAATGCTTTCTAATGTTGAAGACCATCCTTTAAATGTCTCGTTCATATGGCCCTCGTATACTCCTCGACGAATTCCTGTCTGATCTACAAATCTTGCAGTACGTGGTGCAATTCTTCTTCCTTTTGAGTTTACATGAGTGTATATAGTGCTATCATTAGTAAATAATCGAAAGTGCTTAATCGAGGGTATAATGGGTGGTAATTGGTTTAAGTGATCAACAGAAAGTTCACCTTTTAAACTATATACAAATGTTTCTACTCTATCACTTAGATGTTTGTTTTGTTTGAAATATTGCTTTAATCGGTTGTAGTTGTTTAAATCATTGCAAAATACAGATTCGAACAACAAATATGATTGATTGAGGTTATTGTTCCATTTTTTGCAAACTTGACAGCAATTTAATCGGCTCTCATGGTCTAAAAGTTCTATTATACATATAAATATTTCAAAAGGAAGTTTATCCATGTATATATGTGATAATAAAATTAAAGTTTTTTTTTTTTGAAAAAAGTGTGAAAAACTTTTTCTCAAAACAAATACCAAGGTTGTGTTTGAATAAATAACAAATCTCAGTTTATCTTGCATCAAGATGGAAATGAAAACTATGCTTTAAAAATTCATATAATAATGCGCATTAGTTTGTGGGTATTTTGCTCCATCCCTCTCTTTCTGCCTTGTTTGTTTACTTTTTTACTTGCTTTCAAAAACTAATTTATCGTCAGATGCTCATTCCTATATGGTATTCAGATTTTACATTTTGCCATTTATACACACTTATTGCAGTAATTTTATATTAAATAAAAAGCTGGTAGACCACGTCAGTTTTATTTTATTAATATGTTTTTCAAAAAACGTCTCTTGAAGGATTAGGCCTGAGGCATGTTTATTCAAATTTGAATTTGATTATTTTGTACATAGATCATAATCGATGCTTTGTAGATTATACAATGATACTTGTTATTGTTGAATAAACAATATTTGTACGTATACATTAGCAGGTATCAATAAACTGCATTCTTCTTGTTATTATAAATTGGCGGCCACTAGGTTAATGGAGGTTGGTATTCTTATTTGTAAATGCAATGTTTGTTAGTGATTAAATAAAGTGAAGGGAGAGTAAAAACACAGATAAATCTACAAAGGATCAGGGATCATAGAATATATCTCATGTAAAACATTGAAGTATCGTTCTGTAAAACCCGGCTCGACAGCAATGCCTATCTTGTATCACAAATGTATAAATTCTCTCAATTTACTTTTAATAAATCCAATACAGTATCTCTTTGCTTAATTAAATTTCTTTTTTTAATAGTTAGCTTTCTGATAAACCAAACATCATAGGTTGACAAAAATTCTAAATTAACACATAATTTGGTGATTCCGAACTAATAAATCAATAATGAGTATAAATAGATACTGTACCGAGCTAATAGGTAGTACTTCCCCAAGTAATAAATTTATAGCCATCTCATTCGAAACTATATCATGCAATCCAAATAAAAAATTATGAATATATAAGTCATAAATAACCAAGGCTATTCTAAAATATATGCGAATCAAATAGAACAAGTAAGGGCTGTTCTGAGCTCATGTGTGGCAACTGAGAATGTCAAAATCATCATTAAAAGTTCGTTTTGTATTAAGTAAATCAAGAACCCAACAGTCCAACAAATACTCAAAATTACGGAATAACTGACAGTTGACAGAACAGTTGCCAAGTAATATCAATAACTAATTATAATAGTATAAATAGAGAAGTAGAAATAGTACTTTATTGTTGTAGATTCTTCATAATTTTATAAAGAAAGATTCAAACAATATTTCTTTAAGCTTTTTTTTTTATAAAATTAAAACCTTTTTACTGCAGACTGCAGATACTACCACAAATATTTCAGATATAAAGCTAAAAAAACAATGCTAGATATTAGCTAGATGGATATTTAGGCAACGGTACCTTTTTATTCAACTAGAACGAGCCTACAATGTTCACTTACATAACATAATACTATTATATGATAAATGAAGCACCCAAATTGTTCAGCTGAAGACCCAAAAATAGTGTATACAACTAGCAAATTTTGCATTGAAACATGTAAAAAAAAAACTTTATTATAATAAATACAGTACCCTGAAGAAGAGCAGCTTATTTTAGAATACTTTTTTTTACAACGTTGCCCTAAAGACTGTACCAAAAAATGCCCTCAAAAAGTAGATTTACTGCATATCGAACTCGAATTACTGGGACTAAATTATCAAACTCCGTTTCATGCGGGTTGTATCTTAAAATACTAAGAAAATTGCCACAAAATCTACTTTTCAATTGATAACTCTTGCAATTTTAAAGCATTCTCAAAGATTAATATTTCAAAACAGATATATAAAGGAGAAAAATAAATCTAGAAAAAATCCCAATTCAGCTCATACACTTTTTATAAAGCTATTTTCATTAAAAGCGTACAAAAACGCAACTTCAATGGACTGTAACTCGAGATAGCAAACGTTTAAGCATATAGTTTATAAGCCAAAAATAATTCTTTTATTTGGCTTTATTATATTTTGCCATAAAATCAATTTTGAAAAATCATGAATTTTCCCCTTGTATACCCTCGTCCAAAATTTGACTTTTTGGAAGAAAGTTGATAACTCTATGAAAAATAGAGCTAGAGTGACAAATAATGCCTTAAATAATTGGTATTGTTTTGCTCTATTTGTTTATAGCATTAAATTTAAAACTTATTTATAAAAATATTTTTAAAATCACTAAAAACTGATTTTTACGTTTTTGCTTTTTATACAAAATTTATGGTAATAAATATTTTTAAAAAATATTTTATTAAACATAAAATTAAATTTTATGGTAGGTCTACTTAATAAAGCAAGCCAGGTTACTATACACTTTGGATGTCAATTTTGCATTTTAGTAATTTAGAATTATTTTTAACAATTTTTTCATCATCAGAAAGTTTTTATTTTAAACTGCCGCCACAGCTGAGATATACGAAAATTGAAAATTAGGAGGAAATTCATCGAAATTGTTGTTTTTTGCAATGTAATGGTACGTAAGGGATGTTTAAATCAGAAAATTTAGTAGTTACGAATGGAACAACTTATTTTAAATTGAAGTAAGATAGTAAATAGTTTTTCAAGTCAAATACTTTAATTGGATAAACAAAAGTTTCTTGTATATTTACAAGAAATAAGATGGTACTGACAACTGACAACTGACAACTGCCAAAATTAGTAAATAAATGCCCTATTTATGCATAATTAAATTACTAGTGTAATAAGCTTTACATATATTTTATGAAAAACAATAAATGTTTCATATATATTTTATTAATGCAAGAAAAGCATGCAAATTGGGGTAAATTTGGTTTAGATTTTATCATTTACACTAATTTTACACTAGCATTACGTGTATACAATTGATTTGAATTTGGTGTGATTTCATTGTGGCACTAAATACTTGTGTAAAATTTTATATATGAAGTTTACATAATTTCACAACACGGCATATCTATATATTACATAAAGAAAACTTAAACAGTAATGGAGTTCTTACTCATTTCTTTGAACGAAAGCAGAAAGCCATTACAATATTATATGTTGGAAAGGTTATTGTTAAACAGTTTTTTTAAGCAATCTTCGGTAGTTCAGGTTTCCCACAAACTAGTAGCCAGATGTAATTTACCATGACAGATCCCGCTTTGCCAGAAAATACATGCAACTGTTCCCCAGTTTCAAAACCGAAAGATATTCTGATAATACATTTGTTAACATTCGAACCCATGATGATGTTTAATTTAAGGAGAATAATTATTTGCCTTGAGCTGTATAAATCGGCTGTAGCCTGCAATTGTTTTTTTTTTTTTTTTTTTTTTTTTTTTTTTTTTTTTTTTTGATGCGTGATAAACAGTTGCATCAAGCCGGATTGTGCTTGAAATGTCACGTTACATAAGACCTTGCACAAATAATGTAAATTTTTTTGATTTAATTAAAGCTATGCAATATAGTCTCTTTTGTTACTTCTATTATTTTGCAGTATTGCTATTTAAATAAGCGTTGTATAACTACTGAATACAAGATGACTTTCAGAGTAAAATAGAAATGTGTGTTATTTAAGCTTTATGGAAAATCCTAAATGAAGTTTAATAAGGTTTGTGAAACAGCGACGGAAGAGTGCTGTAACATAAAGTACGGGATGTGTTGATTATGATTGTTGGTACATGTGTCTGTTTAAAAACAAAAGAGAATATTTTAGATCCCCAGTTTAATAATAAAAAAGTTATTTGGACCTTGTATAGATAAAAAGAGTCTCTATTTTTTTTTTTTTTTTTTTTTTTTTTGAATACAGAATAGAATGGGTTCTGTATAAAGGATGTGGATATCTAAAAATTAAGATTTCCGATGATTGATGGAAGATGATCTGGTGAACATTTCCACCTTTTGATCAATAAACGTCTAGTCTGTTAAATTAGACATATACACATAGTACTATCTACGTTACTTATATATATATATATATACATTATACTTACATGTTGTTAGATCACAATCCCGGGATTATATCCATTTAAACTAGCAGAACATTGTTTGTACGCATATAAAATTCACTGCTCCGCTTGTAAAAAGTATAATGTTGAGATTTATTGTTCTGATTTTTTTTTTCTTCAAATTTCTCTTTTTTTTTTTTATTGTTGTACTATATTTATAAAAAAAGACAAAATGAGCAGAGACGATGATTATGATTACTTGTTTAAAGGTAAAAAGCTTTGGATGGATTTTAAGTGATTCGATATTCGTTTATTAATAGACATATGTATCAAAATAAAACAGTCGTCCTTATTGGTGATAGTGCAGTAGGAAAGACTAACTTGTTGGGAAGATTTACTCGAAATGAATTTAATCTCGAGTCAAAAAGTACCATCGGCGTAGAATTTGCTACTAGAAGCATTCAAGTTGATAATAAGGTGATTAAAGCACAAATTTGGGATACAGGTAAATGTGAAAAAGCAAGAAAAAAAAAAAAGGAGCAAGTTACACACATAGATATTAACCACTATACATAATTTGTAGCTGGCCAAGAGCGTTATAGAGCCATCACCAGCGCGTATGTTTTATAAAATGTATATGGTATGCAAACTAATTTTATCAATATATAGTTACTATCGTGGTGCAGTTGGAGCTTTATTAGTTTACGATATTTCCAAACATTCTACTTATGAAAGTGTTAGTCGTTGGCTGAAAGAGCTTCGAGATCATGCCGATGCCAATATTGTCATTATGCTTGTAGGTAACAAAAGTGATTTGAGACATCTCAGAGCAGTACCAACGGATGAAGCTAAACAATTTGCTTGTAAGAGAGAGAAACATGATGTGCTTTTTGCAATGACTAAAAATTTTTGTACGATATAGCTGAAAATGGATTATCATTCATTGAAACATCAGCCTTGGATGCAACTAATGTAGAACTTTCATTTCAAAGAATATTAACTGGTAAAATTTACAATTTCTTTATATGATAAATAACTAATAATAATGCATCAAATAGAAATTTACAAAATTGTATCCAACAAAGCGTTAGAAACTTCTAACAATGCAATTAAACCAACTGGAGGCCAAACTATCCTTGTATCTCAATCTCCTGATGATAATCAAAAGTCTTCAGGTGGATGTTGTTAACCCTTTTTCCTTTTTACATGTGAAATTATACAGCCACGTGATTCTGTTTTCTTTAATATGCCATATCACTTTATTTAAATAATCCGAATACTCTAACACTAAATAAACGCTAAAAAAAAAAAAAAAAAAAAAAAACGTATTCCTTAATTGATTGGATATGACCATACTTCTCCAATCAATAACAACACGATTGTGCCTGAAATTAGCCAACCAAAAGGATCACGCTAAAATTAATGAATCAGAAAGAGATAACCCCCGCATTTGGTGTACTACAATCTTTATATAAATTTTTTCTTGATCAATCCTTTCTTTCTTTTCTCTCTCTTTTTCCTATCTTAATTTGATTTGGGATCAATTAAACTAAACATTTTTAAGTTTTTTTTTATTGATACAGAGCGATAAAAATGTCTACATCAGGTAAGTTTGCCTTGCTCCCCAATGTTTGGTTGTATCTAATTCTCTCTCCCCATTGTGTTACCAATTAAAAACAGAGCCCCAAATTTTTACCAGAAAAGAGTTTGAAAAGATCAATCAAGCTGTTAAAGATGGTGAACCAGATGCCAAAAAGTTTATTGTCATTGACAACAAGCTTTATGATGTGACAGAATTTGTTGAAGATCATCCTGGTGGAGCTGATGTCTTGTTGACCCATGTAGGAAAAGATGCATCAGGCAAGGATTTCATGAAAAAAAAATTTTTTTTTACCAGGGACAGACATTAATCAATTTTACTCAATATAGATGTCTTCCATGCTATGCACCCTGATTCAGCTTACGAAGTTTTGGCTAATTACTACGCTGGTGATTTAGAATCTGATACAAAGCCTGTCGATAAAGAGACTGAGAATTCAGCTAAATTTGCCACTGAAATGCGTGATCTTCGTGATAAACTTAGAAAGGAAGGTTATTTCCATGCTAGTAAGCTCTTTTACGCTTACAAAGTTTTGTCTACATTGAGTCTTTGCGGTGCAGGTCTTGCTCTTTTATATGCTTATGGTCGTACATCTACATTAGCTGTTGTCGCCTCTGCTTTTATTATTGGTATCTTCTGGCAGCAATGTGGTTGGTTGGCTCACGATTTTGGCCATCATCAATGTTTTGAGGATCGCTCATTAAACGATGTATTGGTTGTTTTCCTTGGTAACTTTTGTCAAGGTTTTTCATTGTCATGGTAAAAAAAGAAAAAAAGAATTAAACAAGATAAATTGTATTCATTTCTAATTTATAAAATACCTCAGGTGGAAAAATAAGCACAATACTCACCATGCCAGTACTAATGTTCACGGTCAAGATCCTGATATCGATACCGCACCAGTTTTGTTGTGGGACGAATATGCATCAGCTGCTTACTATGGATCATTAGATGAAGAGCCTACTATGTTATCCCGTTTCATCGCCGAAAGTGTTTTGCCTTATCAAACTCGTTATTATTTCTTTGTACTTGGTTTTGCTCGTTTCTCATGGGCACTTCAATCCTTCTTATATTCTTTCAATGAAGGTGCTATCAACAAATCTGCCAAACTTAATTTATACGAACGTGCTTGTTTAGTCTCTCATTGGATAATCTTCACATATTGTACAATTGCATGGAATAGTAGTTTTTATAATATGGTACTTTTCTTTTTGGTAAGTCAGGCTACTACTGGTTATACTTTGGCTCTTGTATTTGCTTTAAACCACAGTGGTATGCCAGTTATCAGTGAAGAAAAGGCAGAAGCTATGGAATTTTTTGAGATTCAAGTAGTGACAGGACGTGATGTTACTCTTTCTCCTTTGGGTGATTGGTTTATGGGTGGATTGAATTATCAAATTGAACATCATGTAAATATTTGAAAATATTGGAAAATTAATTTTGATTTTACTAATAATTATCTAGGTTTTCCCTAATATGCCTCGTCATAACCTTCCCAAGGTTAAGCCAATGGTCAAAGCAATTTCTCAAAAATATGGCATTCACTATCATGACACTGGCTTCTGGAAAGGTACAATGGAAGTATTAAAGACTTTAGATGTTGCTTCCAATATGTCTTTAAAATTAAGTAAGAAGGCATTTTAAGTATTTATAAATCTTTCAAGCAAAATCAGTTAGATTTTTATATATTTATGATACCATTTACTTACAATTTCAACAACAACAACAACAACAACAACAGCAAAAAAAAAACATTCTTATTTATCATATCTTATTTAATGATGTTATATTATATAATTCTCATCTCAATATTTTTTTCTTTTATTTAAAAACTCAATAAAATTTACATGTAAAAATCGTTTGAATAATTCGACATGTTTTAGATCATATAAATACACACTACATAAATCCACATGAGTACATTTACTCAATATGTATAAAATGGTACAAAGCCATTGAGTTATATATAGTTAACTTTCGTAAACTCGCTCTGTATTTCTTTCTCTTCATATTACTTTTCTTTTTCTATCACAACCCCTCACTTTCTTTAATTTCATTCATACAATCCTTCAACATGCTCAATCATCAAACACCTCTCATTCGTCAATTCATTCAACATATTACATCGAAGTTCCAATCAACAACCACAGATAATACTGCTGGATATTACTCAAATAGCTTATGCCAATCAAAAAGTAATGTAATATCAATTTATTCAACTGATTCATTCAATCATGACGACGACGACGAAGAATGTTTTCGATACGCACCCTGTTCAATTTATTCAGCAGATTCTTTTTGTAGTAAAACAACAACAACAACAACAACAACAATAACAACATTAAATTCTGTATTTGAAAAAACCTATGTTTCATTTCCAGAATTCACTCCATCAACAACCTCAAATAGAGCATTGTTTACTAAACCAGAAGTAATGACTGCAACTGCTACACCTATGTTTTGTAAAACACCTCATTCTAAGCCTATATGGATAGCTTAATTTAATACTATTACACTTAAAAATAAATTTATCTATTGAATATGGTTTCTTTATTGTATTAAAAAGAAAAAAGCACGTGGAAATTTGATTGATTTTATTATTCGTATACCAGTTATCAGTTAAATTTAATGTTGAGGAAACTGTTTATATGTTAGTTATATGTTAAATGTTTTAACAATATATAAATATATATAAATATATATATATATATATATTTATAAACTTACATAGTTACTAGGAATAATACCAATAATACCATTGTTTTTACGTGCTTGCCACCAATTACCCTTTTTATCTACAACCTCTAATATTTCCCCCTTCTCAAAGCTTAATTCATTAGGATCTTGTGCACTGGCATTATCTAGAAGCATAAATGTTCAATTAACTATATAGTAAGTGCATATGTCATAGTCTTACAAGTATGAAGCGCTTGCACTTTTTCTGTATATTCGATTGGACCTAAACTAGGTTTTTGAATGGTTGCAATCGTATTTACCGAAGTTGTAGAATTAGGAGGATCTAAAAGATTCATTAGTCATAACTAACCAAACAAGAAATATTCGCTTACAAAGAACTTTATTTAATGTAACACTGTTTGGTTGTGATTGTTTAGATTCATTATTCAATTTTTCTGAATAAAATCCTGGTTCAAATCCTTGATGTTGTTGCTGTTGCTGCTGCTGCTGTAGCTGTTGTTGTTGTTGTTGTTGTTGTTGTTGTTGTTGTTGTTGTTGTTGTTGTTGTTGTTGAGATAATGGCTGCTCTAGATGTCCTAGTTTCCCAAGAAATGTTGTTATATCACTACCTAATACAAGCACCCACATGTATTGAACTATTAATAATATAATATATCCTGATACATAAATTGTTGCTGGTATCTTTGGTATATTAGTTTTGGTGTATTGAATCACATAATCCACTTGTATCGTTAACAATGGAATACTTGAGGCTAACAGCGTCATCATCTTTGTACTAATTTTAGTATCGACTATCTACATATTTACATATGAAATAACTCACCGCCATTCTATATTGTGGAACTGCCCCTGATAGAAATATCATACAATGTCCAAGTGTAATGAATAATTGATAGAGAATGACCCACCATGCACCGTTCAAGACTTTTAACGTGCATGCTCCGCCAAATGCTATGACCCAGCCACACTAAATTAATATTAGATTAAACCACATTATACTCATGGATTTTACTTATTTACTACTGCTAATAGGCTTGTAAACAGTATAAAGGGCTTTTGCTTTAATCTTCTAATTGATATTTTAGACATTTGTTATAAAAAAAAAAAAATAAAAAATAAAAACAAAAAAGAGAAAAAGAAAGAATGCAGAGGGGGTGTTAAGCCATTCATACACATAACATCAATATTAAAAAAAACTCGGAATTTTTGAAATGTATAGTTATTCAGATTTATATATACAAATAGACAGAATATACGGAGAACATTCAACAATGCATTAAATTAATTTTTGGTGAAAGGGGCTGGAGGTGATCATAATTTTTGTTTCAATCGCAGCAAATAAAATATGAGACTTGTTGTACCTTTCTAAAGAAAAACAACAAGTATATAGTCAAACAAAGGTTATGAAAGTATGGATCAATTCTTAGGAATATTTTATAGCAAATTTAGCTATTTAAACAAAAGAACTAACCTTTAACTAGTTCTTTAAAGAATAGATATACCAAAAAAGTTTAGTCTCATTCGGTACTTTTTTGTTAGTTGTCATGGATTTAATGTATTGCTCCTAGTTACTATGGTAAATTCGTTAGAATTTTGGACCTTCAGAATCGTACAAGTTGCTATTACAAGTTATTTTGATTATACAATCAAGCCTGTATGCAGATTTTGTGCTACTGAGATGGGAATTGTACAACAAATTATTGTTTAGAGTCACGTAGATTTGTAATGGGTTTTTAGCAAAGCGAATTAAATATGTAGCCAACTCTTCTCTTTTATTGTACTGCTCAGAAATGACAGCGATTCCTGCTAGTTTATTTGTTCAATTTATACAACAAGGTCTCGAGAAGGGTCTCTTGAAAGATTTAACGAAGACATTAGATGGCGAGAATTATTGTAATGAACAATATTTAGAGAAAAGTATATCAGAACTCGTCGAGAAGAATGGTAGATATAATAAGTCAAACAAACAACGTTCTGTGTATACGTGTGCGTATACATATTTTTCCATGTCTACTCACAAATAAACAATAGGAAAAATTGATATTGAAAGATTAGCAGAATATCTTTGTGTTGAACAATCCAATGTTAAACGAGTAATTCAACACATTTCAACAGATAAAATGTGGACAGTATTTGATGATTTGATATTGACACAGTAAGGGCAAAATTTACGATATGATAAAGAGTATTGGACTGAAGATATTACGAAAATAGGGATTGTGTAAATTGTATTAGAAAAGATTTAGAATCACAAATCAATGAATTTGGAAGCATGTCCATTATTGCACAAACACAACATACAAAGCTACCTTATAGTTTATTGAAATCAGTAGGTTGATATGCATATTTTGCGAGTGTAATGGTCTGACAATATAAAACAGATTTTGGATAATACCAGTGCGGATGAAAATTATATTCGATATTCACAAATTCCAGATGTGATTTCTACAAAGATATACATTGATAATTGTAAAAGCAAAATCATTGACGCATTAAAATCATATGACGAGTAAGCTCGAAAGTGTTAATATTGTTTTGGATATAATGAAACTGATATGTTTTGTAGACCACACCCCATGTTCAAGCTTCAAAAATCTCAAGATATACAAGAAGATATGTTTTATTGTAAAATATTATAAAACAATATGTAAAATACACATGTCGTATTAAAAACGTTTTATCTAGTATTATTGGAACAAATTGTAAAGGATGAAAGCTTTGATTTGGGATTACTGCGTGGTAAGAGAAGCCGGGCAATTTTTGAACCTAGCCGTTTCAAGGAAAGACAGTTATCTTTGATCAAATCAATTTTCGAATCAAACGAGTGTATTAGTAAGTTCGATTACAGCTGAGGGCATGCTATGGCAAATCCTAACATTTTTTAGGCTATAATACTATTGAGAATTTGTATACTTTTGCTAGCCCTGCAGATTTGATTGTGGATAACTACGATAAAAACTCATTTCTGTGCCTAAATTCATGCTTTATCAAATCGTCAGTTAAAGATACAGTTAAATCTACATTAGAGAACACTCCTGAATATTGTGATGTGAATGTAAGGGTTTCCATAATATTTCTATATAGTGCTATATCTAAATATGATTATTTCAGGATTTATTACCTGCTATTTTAACATTTGAAGATGTAAACAAAGTAGTGGATATTATCTTGTCAGAAATTGGAACCAAAAATAATAGCAATAACAAAAAGCTGATTGATTTGGATGGAGGCTACGTTGTCAATGCAGAATATGTACATAAATTGATTGCTGAATCAGACAATTATTTGAGAAATTTATCGAGAACATTGAAGCAAAAATTGAATAAGAATTTTGCAAACAGTAGCATCAATTTGAGCGATAACGATGTACGTTTTTATTATAGCTATTAAGTTGATTACAATAGGCTAACTATATTATTAGATTATCAAAGCCTTTGAAAGTCTAGGTTGTCCACGCAATATTGCTGAAAGGTTACTTCCATTTACAAGAAACTCCATGTTGACACAATTTTCTGATATATTGCAAACACCATTTATCGATACAGAAACTGTTATTTCTGGAGATTCATGGATTATAGAACAAAAAACTCAAGAGATTAAGAAACTTGAAAGCCTTAGACAGTCAATTTATTTCAATAATGAAGCAAAGAAATTATTTCAAGATACTGCTGCTCAAAAAAGTTTAGAGAAATACATCTTAAAGAACCAATGTACAGAATTTCTGTATCACTTGGTTATTTATTTAGTTTTGGATCAATCCTACAACAAGGCAGAAGTGAGTCAATCAACATCACTTTGTATCAAACTAGATGATATTGAGAATCAAAGTATTGTGGATTACAAGGAACAAAAATGTGTTATTTCATATTTTATAAGGGAAAATGATCATAAATATGACAATACATCAGTGATTGAAATCGAAGAGTTATTAAAAAAGAAGAAGCTAGATAAATTTATTACATCTATTTTGATCCAAGACAAGCAGCATTTGTTCAATATATCATTAACTTCTGAGCAAATCAAAAAGACAGCGAATGAAATAACCAACAAACAGCTTTTTCAACAGCTACAACAATTACCAGTTTCTGTCCAAACTGTGCCTCAAATGCTTCATCTTATATCTTTATTGATATACCAAAAAGTATTCCAAACACCTTTGTATGTATCAGGTAAATTTGTTCCAGTTATTTTGAATGAAATTCGACCATCTCTCTCAAAAAAAGAACAAGAATTACTTGATGTTGCACATATATCGATCATTAATGATCAGCGTCAAGAGCATTTGGAAGATTATGCTAAATTAAAGGACCTTGGAATGAATTACAGGCTGGCTTAAGGATTTAATAGTATATAAAAACTCCTTTCAAAGCGACACACACACACACACACACACACACACACACACACACACTCCTAATTAAAAACTTCAACCAACCGGAAAATGACCACCCTCTTTTTTACCGTTGGTTTTTTCTTTCTTTCTTTCTTTCTTATTTTTTTTTCACCATTTTTTTACATATACCAAAATGGATAAGCTGCCAGTAGAAATAATTCTTATTATCTCGGCTCATTTGCCATTTGAAACTTATATTCAATATTCACAGACATGTCAAGCAATTCAACACAGTCTGAGTTCTTCTGGCGTGATAAACTATTTGAATAATCGCTTTAAATTTGGCCATGGCAACCACACAGGCGCATTACTACTATTTGCGTTTCATAACATTCTGAAAGTACCTGAGAAAATAAGAAATATGATATTAGAGCATTTTATTATTGCTTATCAGAATGATAATTCGTTTATTCGGGGTTGGTCTCTTATTCATGCAGTCATTTATGCAAATCCTGGTAGATTTCTTGAATTATTGGAAAAAGACAAGGGTAAAAACTTAATTGAACCATTACCTCTATTTGATGCAAAAAAAAGAAAGCTTCTAGTAGATCAGCAACGTTTATTTGCAAAGAAAATATACAGAAACGTTATTATTTCTAGTATTCCGCATAAATTAGATCTTCGCTCTTCAAAAACGTATCATGCTATATTTACAAACCTGCTTCATGCAGGGGATTTAAGCACAGTAGAGCAATGCTTAAGAATGTTGGGCCCACCAAGAGATTCAATTATCTTATCAGAAACTGATTTTAACGAAAAATGTCCATTAAATTATTCTGGAAATATAATTATCAATAGGAAAAGAAAAAATTCAGAAAAAGAAGAATACGATATTCCTGAACCAGTAGATGTGATTTGTAAATATGATCAGTATTTGGATTTCTCACCTTCACAAATGCGATTATTAGCTAGACAACTTTTACAAGCATATTGTGCTAAAATAACATTTTATCCAACTAGTTATTATGGCAGATCAATTAAATCCAAACATCATAATGATACAGCAATAGCAACAGCAACAAAGCATCAAAGACGAGATTTTTTATAATTATTATAATAAACACTTCTTTTAAACACCAACAACCTTCCAACTTGCTAATTGCATAACCTTTGTAACAATATAATAATAAGCACGTCTACGTTTTGAGGCTAAATAGGTATCTGTATTGACAAATTCTTGGTATTCTTCTTTAGTTGCTAAAGATTTTGGTACATGGTGAACATTTTTCAACATGACAGTAACATTGTCACCGATTACACCATCCACGTGCCATAGAACACATGTCTTCATTTGTAAAGGGTCATTGATTGTCCATGTTAATACTCGCTTTTGTTTTGCATGAGCTTCTTTGATAATTAATTGGCCATCATGACCAGCTAAAGCAGCAAATGGTAAACTAAGAAAGTCTACGCTATCAATGAAATGTGTACGAGCGGCAGATACTGATAATCCGATGAAACAAAGCTTAAATTTCGAGAATAATTCCTTGGCCTTATTTAAATATTCTACATTCCAAATACCAATAATTAATTGATCGAATAATTGAGGATATGTTTCTGTATAAGTATCTAATAGTTGCTTGAGAACATCTAAAATTTCAATGGGATTATCAAACTATGATTGAAAATGTGAGAATGTATGACAAAAGACGGTGCTGAGAGCAAATGACTTGCCTTGATATCAACAATCATATACAAGCCTTTTCTTCCTTCACTAATTTCAGGTCGAATAAGAAAGTCAAGAACATCGTTAAATCGAGGAATAGGTTGAGCAGGTTCTGCCTTGGTAGTAATACCATCAATATAGCCATGCCAGTTTTGATTCCGAACGGGTCCCAAGCCAGTAGATGTTCTATTCAATGTCAAATCATGCATCATGACAATTTCATTATCTTTACTTAAACGAATATCTACATATATTATTGATTAGTGTTTGCTATAAACATTTATACTGTATATAAAAATTACCTCCTTCTAATGCTGAGGTTCCGGCTTTTACAGCATTTTCATATGAGATAAGTGTATTTTCCGGATTTTCAGCAGAAAAACCACGGTGAGCAATCACATCAGGGATATCTAACAGTTTATTGATTTTATGTCAATTATAAGTTAAATGGTAATACATGCAAATAAACTTACGAATTTCAAATTTTGGTTCCTGGGTATTAATGCTATCTGTCATAATTTCAAATTTATAAAAGAAAGAAGAACGAATGATAAAAAAGTTTAAAAAAAAAAAAAACTTTTTTTAAAGCTTTTTCATTAAAACAGCTAAAATAGACGAATAAAAATTAAGATGGCGAAAACGTTTATTGTTTCAATTCAGTCAGTCTGCTCCAAATACAAGGCTATTTAAATAAAATAATGGGAAAACTTGTAAAGTTTATATATAACATATTTGTTTAATATTTAGTTTATGTATTTGAAGATTACAGTATCAAGTTTTAGGTTTCATATAATTGTCATTATATCTTTTTTTTTTTCTTCCAATATTTACTTTATAAACGTCATTTAAACAATTTAGCGTAAAAATCAAGGGGAGATACAACTGATTTAGAAGTGATGCAGTCCTTTTTCTTATCATTTCATTTATAAATATCCTACTATTCAATACATTTTGCGCTAAAACGGATCTAAATTTGACAGAATGTGTGATGCTTTACTACTATTATTTCCGATAAAAATGTGGTTATACAAGAAGACTTTTGGTTTTATATTCCTCGACGTATATCGCAATTCAGTGATAATAAGAAATAGAAATATAAACAAGCTGCTCTTTTTTGAAAGACCACAAAAATCTGTTATCAGTGTGAATTTATTCTGATTTTTTTTTTTTTTTTTTTTTTTTTTTTGTATACCAAGTACGGCTTTTTAGGTGTAGAATTAAGAATTTTTAAAGTTCTGTATATCAAGCTTGAAATGCCACAACTACAAACAACATTGACTTGATCCAAAATGACAGCGTTACAAATCCTTTCATTGATTAAAGTAAGTAGTGCGCCTTCAGCACTGCTGCTAGTAGAGACTTTGTTGATGAACTTGATATCGATATTTTTACATGCAACAGTATTCTCATTGGAATCAATTTAATTTCGTAGACAACAACATTGACAAGAACAGCAGAGAAGAGACCGACGATGATAAGTGAGAACTGTATTGCTGTAGATAAAGGAGTATTAGTTAAGGATATAAATTATTTAGAAAGTAATTATAATTTTGTATTTATACTTTTTGAAAACTTCTAGATTTACGTTATAAGATCAATCGAGTTATAGAAATTCAGGTACATGATTCAAAAAAAAAAAAAAAAAAAAAAATAACATTAAACTTCATTTTACATTTGGGTTACACCATTCTAATATTTACTTTTGGAGATTTCAATTATGCCAATTGTGTTTGAAAATGCAGAGTTTATTTTAGTTACTTTGTTCATTTAATATGTTTTGAATATTTGTATATGGTTGTTTATGCATTTGTCATAAATAATCGTGGCTAGATTTATAATTATGAGATGATTAAAAGAAGCTGATTCAGGTTGAAGTGTTTTGTTTCTATCTTACAGCTTAGTAAACGTTCTGATATTATAAACTTTTTCGGCGGTTTAAGTGCAGAGGCTCTTGACTTTTTGAGTATGCCATCGGTTGGTTCAGATAATTTGGTACACAAATTTGATGAAGTTAGTGTCTGGTTTGTAAATTTATGAAAGAACTGTTTGAGTTATTTTTGTAGTTACAAAAAACAGGTGCTACTGGGAGTTGGTGTAAAAAAAATAGTGTCAAATACGTATGTTTGGCCCTTCTATATCGAATATCGGTTTTAAATGCAAACCAAGTATCGGTAATAAATGACCTTTTTACCAATATACTTTTATGAAAAAATTTATCACTGCCTATTATTATTAACTTTGAAAAAAAATGGATTTCAAATAGCATGTTGATATGCATTGAGCTGATATTGATCCAAGATTGCTCTAACATTGACCTATAATCAATCAAAAAATTGAACACTTAGACCAGGGATGTTGTCGAGTTAAGCTTGTACTAGCAAATTTTTTGGCTGGTAAAATCCGGCTTGACAACAACGCTAACCTAAACTACGGTGTTAATTTCTTGTAGTTACAAGATAGATCCCATTGGAAGTTACTCTGCCATTTTTGTTTTACGAAGAAAAAAACATAGATTTTTCGTCGAGATAATCAAAATAATAGTTCATACTACAGCTTAAAACCATAAAATATGTCATAATTAAGCTCCAAAATTGATTTGACAAATCGTTCAAAAAATGACTCAAAAACCAAAACCGTTTGATACCTTGTGAACTGTAAAGTAAGTTAGACTAACGTATTAAATGCTTTCTGTACAGCTTTAGATTTTGCATTTTTTCAAAAAATAAAAAAATAAAAAAAAAAAAAAACTAAACTGGACCTAATAGAGTTCACTGAATTCTATGACGAATATTTTGAAATTTGCTACAAAAAATGGCATAATGTAAAAAAAAAAAAAAAAAAAAAAAAAAAGTACCCAGTATTTTTTCATACTTAAATATGTTATAAAGGGCTTTAAAACAAGTAAGTTTTGTTATTTACAGTGTTTACTTAACTTAATTTTTTGTAGAGATATGAAAGCTCAAAGTTTTTAATTTATTGGCAGTGAAAGGCGTGTAAAAATTTGAAACATTAGCACTGGAAAAGTTATACCAACTGCAAAAAATAGGATATTTTTGGATACTTAATTTTGGATTAAAGCTGAACATCTCAGGTACATTCACATATAACTTTTTCTTTGCGTTATTTAATAAAAAAAAAAGTTGGGTAGGGGTGAAAAGCGAGACTCAATTTTTAAGATTTTACGTGCTTTTGAAATTTTCGTGAGATGTAAAATAAATTTAGGGATATGTAGCATAATGCGACTAATTCAGATATATTCAGCAGTGTCAAAGGTGCATTTTAAAAATAGTTTAACATATAGTTAGTTAATAGGTAATTTGTACTTTACAATTTTGAAGATTAGACATTTTGAGAATTCAATTTGTTTATAATAGTGGATTTTGCAAAAAAACTTAAAAATACAGTTTAATCTATGAGACATAGCTTTTTCCTAGATATTAGTGACCAAAGCATTAGCAAGTCAATGGTTCATAAAATAGTAATTGATTGTAAGACTAATATGTATTTTAACTGTATACCATATACTTACTAGCGCCAATAATAGTATAGATAGTATTTTAAGCTTACCCGAAACGCCTTTAGAAACATCACGAAAATATATAATTCATGCTTAAGAAGGCAGCTTATAATGATACATGTTTGTGTAATAGTGTTATCATAGTGCAAAAAGTTTTATTATTTACGAAATTTGGCTAAGAGTGTATGGAGGATACTTGGTTTGTGCAAATGTCATTAAGCGTTTAACAGACTGAATCCATTTTCTAGAAGCCTCATCGTTAAGCACATGTGCAACTTGTGAAGACGAAATTTTTTCACGGGCAGAACGTTCGTGAATACTATATAAATAATAGGTTAATTTTACAATACCAACGGATTAATTCCAATTATACATTACCCAACCATAGTAACACCAATAGGCCAAGGAGCATTACCAATGGATAATTGAAGATAAGCATCTTGAGCATCCCTATAAAGTCTAACTTGCATTCTTTGAGCAATCTCTGCAACACGAGCCAATACATCTGGTTCCAGGGTTTTCTTTTTCAGTTGACGCATTAAAGGCTTAATGTATTCAGCAGCTTGTTTTTGCAATACAGCAGCTCTTTTGCCAGGACCAGTTCTTCTCTCTTCTTCTGGACGTGCTGCCATATACTCCTCCCATTCTTCCAATGTATGCTGTAAAAAATAAACGCATTAAGTATGCATGCATTTCTGATGTATGTACATTAGTATGTTGTGTACTTACAGAAAAGTAGGCGTATATTTGAGAGTAAAGCCTGTCAATATCAGTCGAGATCAATTCTAATTGAATAGGCTCCACGGCAAGTGCTGGCTTCTTAACTTTCTTTTCTTCGCTTACGCCACCCTTTTGTTTTAAATCATCAAGACGCATATTTGTTTCCATTTCTTCCAAAGTTTTCATAAATTCGTTACGACCTTGTTCCTATCATAATGAAGTTAAATATTGATACAGTATCTTCCATTGCAATTTGTAATTTACCCCTGCTTCCTCATTCATTAGCTCTAATGCACGAAGACGAACTTTACATTGCTTATCTGTTTCCGCAAATAATCGAATGGGTTGACCCATAGCTCTTAAACGACGTATACATTCCTCTCTTGAAATATTAAATGCTTCAATTACTTCCTCCTAGATGTATTGATAGTATTAGAGTTTAGATTCAACATGATTAATCAATTAAGCTTACAGTTTCTTTATCGTTTGATCCTTCATCTGTCTTTACATTTTGTCTTTCTAATTCTTTTCGCTTTGCCTATTTAAAGTTAAAAATATGATAAAATTTACAAAAATTTAACTAATACCTCTTCTTCTGCTAAACGAGCCTTCTTCTATATAATATATGAGTAAACAATTATTGCAGCTGTAGAATATTGTGTAGTTACCTGTCTTTCTTTTTCCTCTCTTTCTTTTTCTTTACGTCTGTAATCTTCTTCACGAATACGTTCCAATTCAGCTCTACTAACGTACTTTAACTTTTTGTCAGAGCCGCTTTCTTTGTTAACAGCATCTAAGACTTTACGTTTTTTAGATACTTCTTCTTGAATAATGCTATCGAGGAAACTCATGGTTATATATATATATATACGTGTGTGTGTATGTGTGTGTGTGTGTGTGTGTGTGTGTGTGTGTGTGTGTGTGTGTTTATGTCTTTTATTTTATTTTAAAGAAAGCTGCAACCTTGTGTTAGCTTGGAAAAGGAAAGAAAAATTTCGAGGAATCAAGCCTCCCGTTTGTTTGTAATACATTAACCAATCAAATAGAATATAAAATGAATTCCTTCATCAGGCTGCTTTTTGATAGAGCGATGGATGGGGTAAATATCATTACAAACCTGCTGCTGCTTAATGCCGCTTGATAAGTAGAAAAAAAAACGATACATGTAGCAATAAAAAATCAGCTGTTAAAATTGCATTTATATTTATTGGGTTTCAGGAATTCATAAAATGAAATGAATAATAGGACACCTTTTACGATGAACTACTGGTTTGTATATATCATTTCTTAAACTAATGAAATGAAAAAATAAACAAAAGGTCTAGACAATAAATATGTATAAAATTACAATACATATGCAGTAGCATGGTTTGAAATCGATTTTTATCTCTAAACAGAATAATAGAAATGTATTTTCAAACGCTATCCATCATTACGTGTATTAGATTTGTCATAAATAAATGTCAAACAGCAAACGGGTAAAAATTACTTGACTGAATAATATTGAACAGCACTGTTACGATACCCAGATGTGATATATTCGATCGTTAGCTTATATGTGTGATATGACTCTTTCTTCCTCCCTACTGCTTAATTGAGAAATGCGTACATATTTAATTGCTTGGCTTTTACGAAAGGTTAATCAAATCAATCAAGGGACTTTAATTAAATATCAAACTATATTATAGATCAAAAGGCATTGTTTTATTGCATAAATTTAACTTTTACTGATTGTTTATAAATTATCAAGACAAGATCATCGTACTATTTATTATTCGGGTGCTTAGTGAAAACTGAATAACGCCATTTAATGGGAAAATGCTTCTTTTTTTTTTTACAAAAAAAGATACCTTTTTACACCTGCATTGAATGTATCATCTAATCCCGAGCATTTGTTTATTTACGGTGTAACAATTTATGTTTGTTTATTTTGCATATGGAGAAATTAATAAAAAGGGATGTTGTGGTTTTAAATGACAAAATAAATAAATAAATATATATATATATATATATAAGATATAATGAAAAATGAAATGTACAAATGAGTAGTAATTATAGTATAGTTAGTTAGTTAATGCTTAAGGGAAATGGGAGGGGGTATATTTTGTATAATAGTAAGTTGTTAAATCATAGATCCATCAATTTCATAGGTACCAACAATCTTTCGATTGCTATCTCTGATGCGTACCATCCAATTACCGTTTGGTAACTTGATATAAAAGTTAGAATATCCTTTACCAGAGAAATCCATAAGGGGATCAACTGGAGAATCTGAAGGTGTAGTAATTGCAGTTTCAAGATCAACAGATGATACAGTAGAGGATCTGTTATCTTGATAATTATAAGTGGGAGATGTGCTAGATGTAGGTGTTTTGGGACCATCTTCATCTGTAGTCATACTTGAGCTTGTCACGGATGTGTCTACTCTTGAAAGGTTGTTTGATTCTTTTACTGTAGATGGAATCACCAGTTTTAATTCTGGTTTCTTTTGGCGTCCAAAAATACTGATTCTTCTACCCATCAAACTAGGTCTTTTTTGTAGCAATGTAGAAAATGAAAGTCTGCGTTGGGGTTTTTCTTGCGGTAAAGTTAAATGATGATAAGAGAATTGCTCATTACCATAAAAGTTGCTATATAATTCAGTCATTCTGTAATATTAATCAAGTCTTTGAATAAATAAAATATAATAATAATAAAAAAAAAAAAAGGAAAAAAGGGAAAAATGTAGATAAAATTAAGGCACTTTTTATAATAGAAAAATCCAGGTTTATTTTTGAAATGTCTGATTAAGCAAATCAATAATTTGTGGGGGGGGTGCTGCGGAAAAAGACATTCTCTTCGTTTTTTCTTGTGTTCAATTGTTTCATCACTATGATCCACAAATTTTTTAGTTACGCTAAGCCAAACTAAAGAAAATCTAAATGTCTATCATTTAGGCGAAATTCCCATTTCGCGCGCATCACTCGCATATCAACTCTAAATTGGCTCCATTATGTGTTTAAAATGATGAAATAGATACCCAATTTTTCTTTTTTTTTGTAAATCATGCGTGCGTGTATATCATTTTCTATTTTGAGTAATACTCGTAATAGAATTCCCAATTTTTTTTACCTTATTTAGCTGCGGTCCGAGTGGCCGAAAGAGATGTATAAACACAGTAAATAATAATACAATGGCAAAGGAAAGAAGAGAAAATGTTGCAATAATGTACACAAATACAAATCAAAGCCCAAGTATATTATTTCGTTGAATAATAATAGCCAGGACAAATAAACACTACATAAATTTGAATTGCTTATCTAATAAGTTGCTACTAAAATGATTTAAGCGGAGAGATCTCTTTTTGATATGAAAGAATCAAGACATTTTTACATCATAATCTAATCGGTTGCTCATGTTTCACTCTTATATCATAAATGTACTTCACCTAGCACAATATAGAAGCATACAGATCAAAAAATACAAAGTTTATGGGGACCAAAACAAACAATTACATCGTAAAATAGTCTATTTTTTCAATTACGGAGACTTGCGCGCGTCTTTTCGTGTACTAACCGTAGCACAGAATATGAGTAATTATTCCATATGTACTAGAAATTCAAAACGCCCCGATTTGTGGCCACTGGCTCAGCAATTTAACCAGATAAAATATATTTATGGAACACGCACATGCTTGTTGTCAAATTGGAAAACCATTTTGAGAAACATGTTGTAAATCAAAGATTATTTTATATTTCTTCTTATGTACAAACACGTTATTTATATTTTGCAAGGCCATTCATTCTCTTTTTTTTTTTTCAAAAAAAAAAATCAACACAAACAAAACGCTGCTCCCTGTGTTTTTTTTATTTAGACTTTTTAAGGAATACAATGGCTAAGCTTTTCCGTTTGCCAATAGGCTGCGGCGGCAACGGAAGAACTTGCGGTAAACAAAAGATGAAGAATTGCTTTGCCTGTCTGTCTATCAAATGATTAAGCTTTTGCATGAGATGTTGCTCATTCTGCCTTAGATAATTGGGCACGTCAATCCTCCCACTAATTATCAAGAAAATTGGTGGCAATATCAAGATCTTGCAGAAATGAAAAATGCCACGATCTCCTTTCAAATTTTGCAATTGGCCATGTAAATAATCTTAAAGAAGAGTAGGGTTTATCACAGGATAATAGAAAATATGGCAATAAGTATGGTACAAGGGCATCATAAGTCATAAATACTTTAAAGTATGGCCTAAAGACTTATTTTATTCTTCTGCTCAACTTTACTCACGCGGAAATACCATTTTCTATATCCGAAAATTTATAAATGATTTTTAAAGGGCTTTGCGAGTTTTAGAAATACATTTATAAATGCTCAAATGTAATCAGATGGAGACTGAGTAAATTTTGTAGATATGGGAGGTTTTTGTTTTGCAATAAATGTTGAAATTCCTAATTTTTTTGAGTTTTTGCCTTCAAAGTTTGTGAAATACAATATCCTTCACAAAATTAGGTAAAACGAGAGCAATTTTAACCAGGATATATAAGAAAAAAATCTTATAACAAATTAAAAACACCTATTGTTTATGTATTTGCAGTTTGCTTTGCTTTAAAGTATATTTAATTTATAAAAAAATCTTTGAAGATGTACCAACTGTAGCTGAAATACAAAATTAATAATTATAAAATTTTAATTTATATTACCTCGAACTGTGTACAAATAAAACAAGACAAGCACCCTTTAAATGAACTAAATGATTGGATTGGTGGATTCATGCATATTGGATACAGTACTTTTATTCTAATCATGTCGTAATGCTGCGCTTTGAATTCATCCCTTGCACGACGAAGTTCGAATCAAATGACTGAAGTACGACGGAAATAAACTATTTTATCCTTCAACATAAAACCAGTTTGTACGTCGAGTTTGAGAAGATTAACAGGAATTAAAAAATACTTTATTAAGAAAATGCCATTTTTTTATAGATTTTGCATCAAAAGATCAACACATTTAAATTTCAAATACGACAAGAAAAAAACTTACATAAACGAAATATATATATGTATTAGATGATAATAACATAAATTTTTTTATTATTACAAAACTTAAATAATAAAAATTAAGTACACGGGATAAAAGCAAATTATTTTTCTTTGAATTGAATTCGGATTTAAAAGAGAGAATTTATATTTGGAAATGATGATAGAGAGAGAGAGAGAGAGAGAGAGAGAGAAAGGAAGAGAGAGAATGTGTGTGTGTGTTGGAAAATATTTACATCGCTATACGAACAGATTTCTTTTTCTTTTCGATTGGTGGTGAGGGAGTATATGTACTGCATGAACATTTAACTGGTTCATGTTTGGTGGTTGCTGCGCTGGTATCATTGTCCAAGTGACAGACACATAATTCACGATCTTTGGTAATCAACAAGTTGTCTATGGAGCTATTATTTGGTTGGTTGTTTAATTCCATATCGTTATCGGATCCATCTTCAAGTTCTTGATCTTGTTCCGAAATTGGAGATTCAACAAAACTAAACCCCTCATCGTCAAAATCATCAACATCATTAAAATCAAAATCATCAACATCGACATCATCATCGCATTCCATTTCTTCGTCTTCATCTTCATCATCTTCATCATCTTCATCATCTTCATCAGATTCATCTTCATCTTGCACCCAATCAACGAATTTAGTAGTAATTTTACGAATCTTTTTTGAAACGTCATTTTCAAATGGGTGTTGCCACCAAGAAATCACTGCTTCATCATCTACCACATGGTATTTATAAAGCATTAGAATTAAACGGTCAAAATGATCAGCAATAGCATTCGCAGATGTTACATGATCGAGTTCGTTTTCAATATGATTTAAAAGTTGAACTTGGCTTTCCTCATTTGTCGTATAATATTGTAAAATAGATTCCCAAAATTCAATAATTCCAGCTTGGATCTTGGTAGTAAAAACCTTTGTAGCGGTAGTAGGTTCAGCAGCTGATTTGTTCACAAATTTCACTAATAAAGAACACATCCATTGAACAAATGAATGTGCCAAAACAGAGGCGATGGTATCTGATGAGGGTTCATGCTTGAGAATTAAATCATCGAATTCAAGTCTAACACGCGCACTTGATAATTTGGAGAGAATGGCCTGGTGAATGTAAGATACAGCTACTTGTTCAAACGAAAGTTGTTCTTCTTCATCTTCGTCATCATCGTATTCATCGTCATCAATATCTCCATTTTGACTGTGGGCTTGTTGATTTGTTATTTCGTCATTTTCATCCATGAAACGCTTATGAAAGTAATCATTCACTTCTTGATCATCTTGAGTTTTGAGTTCATCCATTTTAACATTTATTTCAGGTAAAGCAGAATCATGCGCCACAGGTTGACAGGACATATCATCTTCATCTTCTTCAAATTCATAGCAGCCCCAAATATTTGAATTTTTACGTTTAAAATAAGCCGCATCGTGTAAGGTCAAGCCATCGCCATTTGAATTAGTTGCATTGGCACTATTACTACTACTACTACTACTACTAGAAGGAGTAGCAGCAGAAGCAGATTCCAAAGAGAGCTTCAAATCTTGAATTTGTTGTTTTAAATCTGTAATTTCATCATCTCTATCCATTAAATCAATTTCTAATTGAGTATTTTTATCAAGGTATTCATCGTAAAATCGTTTATGAGATGCATCTGTATCTTGGCGAGACAAGGTAATATCACGCAAATCATTTTTGAGTACAGAAACACTGGTACGCAAACAAGAGTTTTCGCCCCGTAAACGACGAATTTCACGCAACAGTAAGTGATACGATCTTTTTTTGGTAGAATGACGTTTTGGTTCAGGAGAATCTGAGCGAGAAGAACATGTGGTAGAATCCTCTATTGTAGAGCAACTAGAAGCATCTTCGGCTTTTTTTTTGTGTCTATAACTCTCCCAAGGAGATTCATTTCTTTGATAACCATTTAATTGAAGTGGTTTACCATTTAATTGTGTTTGATTGCCTGTATCTACTCAATTGTGATTAATATTTAAATATTTAAATTTCCAATTTAAATTGCTTACATGGCATGCAATTCCCAGCAGACATTCTATAAACAGCAGCAGCAATGCACACAGGTACTTTTCTAAGTGGAGCTAAGCTTTTATCGTTCAAGTAATATTCCATATCTGTAGGATCTAATAAATCAATGATATTTTGTTGAATAGTGTTATATTCGTCAGGGTAGTCTTGAATTTGGCTGAAAGAATTCATCTTTCTCTTCTTTTTTTTTTTTACTGAGGTCGTTTTTTTTTTTTGTGATATATAATTAATAGTTGAAAATAATAATGGATTTAAAAATCATGCTATTGTAAAATGTGTTTAAAAAAAAAAGAAAAAAAAAAAAAGTAAAAAAATATATGGTATTATTGTATGACAAATCACTGAGGAAATATTAAAAAAAAAAAAGATAAAGAAAAGAGAAAACTAGTTGGTCAACATTCGGGATTTATTAAATAACTACTACGATGATTATTGTTTCAAAAAAAGAAGGTGAGGTGAGTCATCTTTCTTGTTTTGGGTGGCTTTAATTTTATAGTATAAATCAATATATTTATATATAAGCGCGGTTATATCTTTTACCTCTTTATGGAAGTCCCTCCTTCTATCAATCAACCAACCCTTGCTATATACAATAATTCCTCCTTTTTAAAAATGTTGATATAATACTCCCTCCTATTATATTAAAAAAGAGGAGCGTAGTAAAAGAAAAAAGTTATAATCAAATAATGGCATTTGAACGGAACAAGTTATTTTTCTTTCTACTAATCCGTTTATAGAATATGGTAACATCGATATATAGTAATCTCCACATAACGCTACATAGAACAAATGAAATCATAGTATTGTAATTTGAAATGTAAACTTTTTTAAGGGAAATGTGAATTTGTTACTAAGCCAATATCAAATGTCCTTTTTTTTTTTTTTTTTTTTTTTTTTTTTAATCTTGGGTGGTAAATCATGCGTTTAATTTACATGCAAAAAAATAAATCACAAGCATTTATATTATGACAATGAGTATCAAAAGAGAGAAAATAAAAAAAGTAAAGGTAATAATGACGGCACATGCATAGTTACAAAAGCATGAACAGACCACTTCTTTTTATGTAACAAATAAAAAATTAACTTATTATTATTCCTCTTCACTGATCCAATGCTTTCGAGTAATTGCATTTATATCTAACAACAATTTTATATCATTAAAATTCTTCACTGCCGCCAAGATGCTCAGTTTTCTAAATATAAAATAAGTCATGTAAATGAATAGTGCAGTGCAATAAACCTCTTACTTGTCTAATAATTGATCTAATGTTTTACTCGTCTTTTCTATAGAATTCTTTGTATTTTTAGACAATGAATCAACCTGGGTAAATAATTTTGCAGTTTTCAGTGTATCGTCGTGTACTAGGGAAGTTTTCGATAGTGATTTTATAACATATTCCCAATCATCAAAAGTTTTAATGGACTTGAGATGGCATTCTTCCTTAGATGCGAAGAACTGTTGTTGATCTTCGTGAATAGAACTTGTACGAGAACTACTACTAGTTCCTGTTGTTGATAACCATCGATTATTCTGCATCTTTCTTTTTGTAGCGGGATAGAAAAAAATGTATTATAAATACAAATATAGAGGAGACTAGAAATGTACAAAAAAAAAATCTCACGCTCATTGGTAGCAAGTTTCTAATTTATAATCACCCATGCATTGTCAGCATGCCCAACATTTATATGCGTTATTCAACATATTATACCTTAATATTCGATGGATGATCATTCATTTTTATGTCCAAATCAGGATTATTAGATAGTCAATTGAATTTTTTCTTCTTCTTTTTTGTCCAACCTGTATCCATAAACCTAATTGCTAAATGATACTCAGGGCAGCCAAACAAGTGGCTTTCTTTTTCTCAATCTCCTCAATGATTGTGAATTGTTTAAATACGCTAAAACAGACTCAAAAAACCTAAGAAAATTGCACTAAATAAATAAAAAAAAAAAAAAAAAGACCCAATTTCCGACATGTAAAGATTTTTTTCGACATAAAGCATCTGCACTAGATTAATGAAACTCATTACAAAAATAATTATAGCATAGATACATGCGCTCATATTATTATTCTTAAGTTTATAAATGCAGTTAGCCAGTAATGGTGCCTGAACCACTATTTAATGACAAAATAGCTTTACTATTTAGGTGGAAATTTAAGTTCCAAATCGCGCGAGATGTACACCATTGAATAGGGTACACTTTATTTAGTCTTTTTATACTGTTTTTCAATTTTTTTTTGTGATGAAAAAATCTCATTTCAAAGGCCCATCTGGACGGGTATTCATAAGGATTTGGACCCCGAAATCACGTTTTTGGAATTTTGAGCACAAAAATGAACTTTTTTGTTATGATATATGCTAGTGAAAAATGATCGAAAATAACCATTGCATCTTTCTAAACCAAAAAAAGAGTAGGTTCTGTAATTATTTTTTGGATTTTTTTGGCACATTTCGATTTAGATGTTTTTGACCTATATCTTTACAAAGAACATTTCGATTCAGATGAAAATAAGAATATCAGATGAAGCAAAAAAAATTTACATCTGCCTACTTATGTAGATTGTAGTCAATCTATTATTGTTTTGTTAAAAGAAATACGTTTGAAGGCGAAGGAGGATCCAAATCAAACAAAATTTTGGTTCTGAAAACCTCACAGAAAACCAATTTAAAGTACCGCTTTGATTGCTTTTTTTTTTTGGCTTGGAAACCATGCTTCAGTAACCTATTTTCTTTGACTGACGATCGCCAATATGAAAATACTAAAGAATTAAATAACATGATTTGTATGTATATAACTAGAAGCTGATTTGAGGTATAATTTACCTTCAATTCATGTATTCGATGGGTTTAAAGAATTTTCCTCTAAATTTCCCCATTATACTATGGAAAAAGAGCTGTTTGAACAATTAATTATTTACCCTCGTTTGTATTTTTATAGATAGCTATGGTGACTCAAATGAATATATTTCTCACATGAGCATGCTACACAAATATTATATATGGTCAAAACGTCGTGGAGAGCTCTGTAGTAACATGAGCTTCCGTTAAATCCGGCGTTATCTTAATGATCTAAATGTATACACGTTAAGAATTGCGTATCTTTCTTGGGGAAAAATAAAAGTTTAATGGTTATTACTTGTAAATTCCAAAGAATCATGTGATGCATATGAAAATATTAATAACCCACCGCCGCTTTTTTTTTTTTTTTTTTTTTTTTTTTTTTTACTCATTCCATATCATCCCTATTTATTTCATTTTTCTTATTGATTTACTACATTATAATGGATTCAGAATGTCATTCTATAGTCATTGAATATCTTATGCATAATTGCTTTAAAAATACTGCAAAAGCATTAATGAAAGAAACGAATAAACTTGAACAATGCATAAAAACCGGTAAACCAAGTAAAAGTAAGGAAATTTTTATTTTGCATACATTTCGAAAAAGCGCGGAAATATTAAAACTGTTAGCATTTACAAGTTTCTTTGAATTATAAAGAAGACGGTAGGGTATATTTATATGTAATGTATATGATGTTTATCAATTTTTCTCTAATCATGTAGAAAATCAATGGTCTTTATTGGACGCAAGAAAAAGTGAGCAATTTAATTTATGGGCAATATTTGTGAGATTAACCAACGAAATGTAGGTCTAATTGATGCCATTGAGCAAGGAGATATTGTATTAGCATTTGATTTAATAAAAAAGCATTTTCCTATACTTGCTGCTCAAGATTTAATACCTAATGGTATTCCACCACCAAACAACAGAGTAGAAGTTGCAGAATTACAGGATATATTGTTTCAATTAAAATGCCAACGTTTTATAGAAATAATCCGAACTTCTTCTTCTACAATTGATGCTATCCGCTATGCACAGACTCATTTAAAGCCTACCAACAATAAATCTAAAGAGCAAGTAAAGGAAGTAACCGCACTTATCGCCTATGCAGATCCTCGTCAATCGCAATCTAGTCATTTGCTTGGTCAGCAAAGAAGAGAACAACTGGCAAGTCAAGTAAATCAAATTTTGTTGGGTAATACAATCAATCAATTTTGAGTTTTTTCAAAACTAATATATTTATAGCCCAATGTGATTTACCAGTACAAACTTCAATTGAAAAAATTATTAGACAATATTCACTAGTTGAAGAAGAATTGCAAAAGAGCAACATTACATCTCCCGCGCGTAGCCATAGAGAAAAAATGGCCATATAAATATTTTGCTCTCCTCAAAACTCTCTTTTCCCCATCATGTAAATAAAAAAGAAATTAGACATTGTTGTTTTTTAATATTAAAAGAAACATAAAGAATTTCTTCTTTAATATCCTTTATTATACTATATTGCTTATATTTTTTAACATGTATATTCCTTTTTGTTATTTGGCGCAAAAAACGAACACACTAAATCAGGATGAAAATCAACCTATTTAGATCTCGTTGACGACGAGAGCTATTGAAAAGAGAGTTAATTTAGCTGTTTTATTCAAATATCTGATAAAGCTTACCAGGAGGGAGAGATTGTCTGAGCTTGTTGGCCTTGGACTTGTCCTTGACAACAAGAGTGTAGAGGTAGCGAGAACATCTAACCTTGAACTTGACAGAGTCAGCGTTCTTCTTGATGCGAGCAGCTATATAAACAAATTATATCAACACATAATTCCACAAACAGCATGTTCTCAAAAACTTACATTGGGCATCCTTTCTGCGGGCAATTTCGAGGAATTGCTTAATATCCTTAATTTGTTGAGGCTAATAAGGGGGAAATGATATTAATAAATCTGTTGAAGTATACACTGTTGTTTTTATATGAAAAAAAGAGATAAAGCAAGTTGACGTATAGTATATAGTTCAAGTATAATGTGTTGCAATAAAAGTTGTGCCGCCAACGTAGGCTTCTTTTTTTTTTTTTTTTGAATATCCATTTTTACATCCATCGTTTCCACAAATCATCCAAAGGTTTCAATATCATCTCGCTTCTATCTCTCTATTCATACACATACATCCAACCATTTGTTTTATGATGGATGAATCAACTAAATTTTATAGCTTACCATCGCGCTACGGTATGTTCGGAAAGAGAAAGATTCTAATTAAAGTACTTTGAACTCTAGCCTTTAGCCATCTGTAAATCTGCTGTGCTCTAACCTCCTACTCGATTTGAGTAGCATTCAAAATTATTGGTCCCGGAAAATGTCCGGGTTGAAATAATTTCCCTCCTTTTTGACATTTCAAACATCGTTCACCTACTCGTTTCAATCTGTATGTACGTTATTCTATTTTGTAATACAACATTATTTGCATATACCATACCTACTTGATGTTGTAAATGCTGATTGCTTCAGAATATGCCTATTCAAATTATTTTTGTGAGTTTAAATAGATTAGTTTTGAACACTTTTTATAATAGATCAAGTAATGTTGGCCAAACATTTTAGTCTTGGGTATCACGTTTAATATGCCTATACTATGATACTTAAATCATTGAAAAAGAGGCAAGGTTTGAGATAAGTTACTGGTTCTTATAAGTATGTTGCTTGTTTATTTTGATATAACATTAATTAATTCATCTTTATATACGATTAGAAAATACCGCTGTAATTATGATATATAGCCTACATGTAAATATTATTAAACATGTACAAGTATAAAAAGTTTGCCATGAACTCATCAGGATATGATGTTTAACAATGGCTGATTTCGTAGCATAAAAGAATTAAAATATGCACAATTCTTCTGCTGCTTTACTCACATACATAACATAGCTATCGTGCTGCATTTATTACACATTTCAAAGAATCAAAACTTGTGATGTTAACAAATTTTTCTCAGTTGCCCCTTTTGAAAAGTAGCAGATAATTGCTTTATTTGTAATGATTTAAGATTATGGAGTACATATATAAATATATTGTATGATATAAGTAGTTATTCTGAGGTAAATTGAAGAAAGCTAAATAAAAACTAATAGGGGATGGAGGGATCTTGAAAAACAGAGTTTCAATTTATGTACAGATTCCCTCTGTAAAAAGGGGCTCCATTTGTATAATGATTTGCATGGTTTATATATTTAACATTCATTATTCTCAAATTCCCTTTTATAACAAATCTTATAATTGCTCAAATAAATAGCGATAATTATTGAATTTACACATTCAATCTAAATATTTATATATATTTATTTATTTATTTAATTGCCATATATAAAAGTAGCATTTATTTTAACAAAGCTAAATAGAAAATATTCAAGAAATTTGCCAGTAAATTTTTATAATAAACGAGCAACAAATGTGTAATATGGCCGAGAATTTCGTGCCTGAATGCATGTATAAATTAATGCATGTGATCCTGTATGTCTATGCAAATTCGTTAGTGTTTTAGCTAAAACAGATGGACATGAATCATTCGTATTGTATATAAAACTTCTTGGGGCTCATGACAAGACTGGTCACTCTATAGTCTCAATTTTTTTTAAATGCACTCATGAAATCATTATATTTGCAGCAATTTCATAATGCTACATGAAAAAAAAAAAAAAAAAAAAAAAAAAAAAAAAAAAAACCATCGTGATAGTTGCAAGGCGCTGAGAAACAATTAAAAATTAATTGAAGCATTTCAACTATTGCATACACTTTCAAAAATCCTTTAAAATCACTAGATTATAGGAAATTTGGCCTCTAATTTTTGCAGCTTGAAAAAAGGCCATTATTGTTATAGAGGGTAGTGGTATTTATTAGAAGTCTATTTATTATTCTAAAGCAAATTATTCGTTGTTTTTAATTGGCATAATTAATCAAAATTGCATGTATGTATGCGTATATACGCATAAATAAGGAGTTGGTATTGATAAATAGTCAATTGACTTGATCATATACAAATCATCTGGGTGACACAACTAAATCTATTCACTGGTTAGCTTGGTAGTAGGGTAATCCTACTATAGATATATACAGACATACGTACGTGTGATGATTTATAATTCGAATTTTTCTCTTTACTGTTAATAATCTTCCCTAACACTTTACCGAGATATGGATAATCAGTGAGTATTCATATTCTTTCAGTACATGTACTTGAGATAAACCGATACAAATGTACCTTAATTTCCTGATAACTATGCGTATTTAGTAATTCACGCAACATTAAATCAAATAAACATGTATTATTTTCACTGATGAAAATTGATTCAGATGACTCAAACAGTTCTTATAAACTTTTTTTTAGTCCCTGTTTATTCATTGTTCGAACAATGTCCGAGGAGAATAATATAGAAAGGGCTTCTTTTTTATAACCGGACTAGTGATTAAATAATCGGGAGATTTATAAAAGGAACATGTTTTACAATAATAAATAATCGCAGTACTTTTTATATTTTATACCTTCGCTTTTAGAGACAACAACTGCGTCTCTTTCACTTTTTAAAACTACAAAAAAATGTCTCTTTTATTAAAAGGACTTTATTACACCATCAGCAATATATCCACTATTATACAATCTTGTATATTCTTACTGGGTAGTATCTTGGTTTTGATACCAATTTATCACTTTCTTACAATAGCCGACAAAAGAACTTTGAAGAAGTTTTCACAATCTTGTATAAATCTACTAGGTTTACATGATGTGATATTACCATACTCTACAATCATCAATAGAAAAGACGATTTCTATTACCATACTTCTGCCTTATCTTCCGCTGGTGACATTGTGACTTATGAGCTTAATTCACCTATTGATACGCAAGTTTGTCTATTACCAGAATATTCTAGTACCATGGTAGCAGGACTAATTAATACTGGAAATTCATGTTTTTTGAATTCTGTTCTTCAGGTACTTTGGTTTTTTTTCATAGTAATTCAAAACTACTAAAATATTTAATTTACTTTTTCGATTTAGTCATTATCGTCATTACCAAAATTACAAACTTATTTAGATCAACTGAACGCAACACATTCAACATCTAAAATACCTGTTACACAGTCTCTGTTGAAAACCTTACGACTATTATCAGCACCTTCAGATGATACATTTCAGCCTATTGATGTTGTTAGAGTGTTGAAAAATAATCACCGAGTAGTCAATCGAGAACAACAAGATGCTCAAGAATTGTATCAATTACTAGTGAGTGAATTAGAAACAGAAACTAGTAAATTAAGCAAGAAACAAGGTTTCAGAGATATTTTATCATTTGGCTCTTCTTCTAAAAAGAACATTTCCATAATTGAAAATCCCTTGACAGGTTTAATAGCCTATAGGACTTCTTGTATGCAATGTGGATATGCTGTAAGTTTATTTTCGTAGAAATTATGAATATAATTTTAAATTTTTTTATTATCATCATTATTACAGTCTGGTATTCCTATGCACTCATTTAACAATGTTCAGCTCACACTCCCTACAGCTGTAAGTATTTTTGTATTTGTCAATTGGTAAAATATGCATAATTCTTACTAGTGAATTCCTCCCTTCCTCCCCCCCCCCTCCCCTACCCTTAAAAAATATAATAGGATGTTACAACATTGGATGAATGTTTAGAGCAATTGACTAGTATGGAATATTTAAATGATGTTGAATGCAGCAAATGCTCCTTGATCAACACTGTACAAAACCTTACTATAGAGATTGAATCACTACAACAACAACCCAATAAGATTGAAAAAATGCAGTGTCTAGAAAAAGTAAAGAAGGAAATTGAGCACAGACTTGAAGTAGGCACCATTGAACAAGAAGAAGACAGCAAAAGCGGTAACAACAATTTAAAAGGGATGATCAGCAAGTCAATTGGAGTAAAGAGTAAACAGGGCATGTTTGCTAAACCACCGAAGGTTCTTTGTCTGCACTTTGTACGATCTGTTTACTTACCTTCAGGAGACGTGCTTAAGAATACCTGTCAAGTTCAATATCCTGAAATACTAGATTTAACCCCTTATTGCACCAATGGCACACTAGAAACTCAACCTCATTTGCCCATATCTACCCCTGATCATGTTTCTAGTGTTAAATACCGTTTAATGAGTAGTGTTGTTCATTATGGCGATCATTATTCTGGTCATTACATTGCTTATAAACGTCGTTTATTGGCTGGCCATTGTAGCTGTGATAATTGTGGACATGATAATACAGATCTCAAGTCGCATGATTCCGAATGGTTTAGAATTTCTGATGATAGAGTAATGGTGTGTGCAGCTGATGATGCGTTAAAAGAAAATCCATTCATGCTTTTATATGAGTTGATTGAAGAACAAGATACTGGTACTGAGTTGGTCCCGGGATTGATTTATACATTACCAATTACTAGCACTGTAACTCCGGATCAACAACAACAACAACGACAACAACGACAACAACGACAACATTATTGGGAAGAATCTGAACCAGATCAAGAAGATTTGGAAGAATTGTTATCATCCAATATGCCAGCAGCTCCACCATCTTCTCCAATTATGGAGCCATCAACAGCATATACCAAAAATCCAAACAGAAAAAATGTAAATAGTAAGAAGAGATACAGCATTTCTCATTTCAAGTTAAATAATCATCACTCAATTCCTATTCTTACCCAATAATTCTATAATACTTTATATTTTTAAATGTATATAAAACATATTTTTTTTCTCACTTGCATAAATACTACATACTAATAACTTCTAATAATAAAATACACACACATATATTCATATAATCCTACATCTACTAAATACATTTTACTTTTAACTGTGGGAATTAAGCAAATAAAAGGCTGGGGAAATTCATATGCGAATGATTGTGTAATCGCAATTCCATTACTTTCGGCTTAAAGTTATTTATTACTTTTAGGTTTTTCTCAAACATTAGCTTGGTATCTCTTTTTATATACCTATAAAAACTGTAATAAAATATGCCTGAAGGATTCAAAGTCGATGTATCAAAAGCTGTTGGTCATGTTTATCCTGCAGAACCTGTATGTATTGTACATGTTTAATACTATTTTTTGCATATGATTAAGACATAATTCTATATTTCTCGCAGGTAGCATGCACACGTCGTGATTTTTTATTATATGCTTTATCAGTTGGTGTGCCTGAAGATGATCTTCAATGGCTTTATGAGCTTGGTAGATTAATCAAGTATCTAAATACAGCAGCGATATTGACTTTATTATAACAGATATCGATTTTGGACCATTACCTACATATCCACTTTGTCTTTTATTGAAGGGAGACGATTGGGATGTCAATTCATTCATGGAAAGATGGACATCTGGTGGACCTTTACCAGGTGTACCAAGCTACGATTTCAATAAAATTGTTCATGGAGAACAATCCTTTGAGGCAATAAACCCTTTCCCTGTTGAAGGAGGACGTTTCAAGTCCATCAAATCTTGTGTTGGTGTTTACGACAAAGGATCAGGCATGGTTATTGATTCAGTTGTTGATCTTTATGGTGAAGAAGATGGTGTACATTATTGTCGTATGGGAACAAAGATGTTTGTAAGAGGATATGGTGGCTGGAACGTAATATGCAAATTACATATGACTTTTGAGCAATTTGTTTGACTAACCTTAATTCACAGGGTCCCAAAGGTCCTAAATCTATTACTTACAATCCTCCTAATCGTGAACCTGATGTGATTGATACTTTTAAAACAGCACCAAACCAAGCACTCTTATACCGTTTATCTGGGTACGTATATTATTGATTCCTCACAAAGTTATTGAGGACTAACGTAATACAATAGTGATTTCAATCCTTTGCATGCAGATGTCCATTTAGCACCTACTGTTGGTTTCCCTAAACCCATTTTACATGGTCTTTGTTCCTACGGTAAATGCGGTCATGCTGTTGTTAAGCATTTCGGTGGCAATGATCGTACTCGTTTCAAGTCAATTGAAGCTAGATTTGCTCAGCCAGTCTTTCCTGGTGAAACTGTTGAGGTCTTGATGTGGAAAACACCAAGCAATAATCCCAAGGTCGATGCTGTCACTTTCCAAGCTCGTGTCAAGGAGAGAAATGTATTGGTTCTGACTAATGGTTATGCTACTCTTCATAAAGAAGATGCAAATAATGCTAAATTGTAATTTAAATAAATATTCTTTGTTCTCTTCAAACAAAGCTACGATGTAGGACAAATGTTTTAAAAGTATTTCACATATATATGAACTATCAACAATTGAAAGAACCCCAAAAAATTACGAAATAAGTCATTGACAAGAATTATATACCATATTTGTTTGGCCAAGAAAGCAACCGATAATGTAGGGCTTAATGCCACTGGATAGCCTTGGCTCACATCTTTCATTTAAGAAAAGATAGCCGCCACTAAGCATCTGATAATTAACGTAACGTTCAGCAAAATGCTCAAAGGGTGAAAAAGTGTCTAAAAACGCTTTTTCTAACGTTCTGTTCAAAGCAATTCGTTATAATGTAATTTCTAAACCATTTTTCGTAATTTGCGTCTAGTTAACCTTTTGGTGATATGAAATGCCTTGCATCTTCCAAAAAATGCGAAAAAAGGTAAATTTACTGCCATTTCCTTAAAAATTGCCCTCATATTTTATTCCTTCTGGACTTTTTTTCATTAAATTACACGAGGGAAATATTGTATGGAAATGTACCTGAGATGTCCAGTTTTAATTCAAAAATAAGTATCCAAAAATATCCTATTTTTTGCAGTTGATATAACCTTTTTAGTGCTAATGTTTCAGGCTTTAAGATATATTTCATTGCCAAAAATTAAAAATTTTGGGTTTTCATATCTCTACAAAAAATTAATTTCAGCTAGCTTTTTTTTATATAATATAACTTACTTCTTTTGAAGTGCTTTGTAGTAAAATGAGAAAATAAAAGCTTTGAAAAGATACAGTTTAAATCCCTCCTTATTAAATATATGGAAAGTGTGCAATAAGTCTATATTTCTACTCTATTTATATTATTTGTAATTTCATTATGCCTGGCAGTTTTTACTGTAACTGTCAGTGATTTATCTGAATTAGGAATCACGAGATTACCAATTTAGAGTATTTGTTAAACCATAATGTTTATCAGACCATGCTGCTACATTCCATGCGTCTATTCATGCTTTTTATTGAATAACAAAAGTATGATTCTATTTTACTCATGCGATATCCATATGTTTATTCTTTTGATAAATATATTAGTTTGTCCGTAATTTAAGATTTATATTGAGCTTCTCGATTTACATAATCAAATGTCTGTTTTTCGACATATTTGTTAATGATCCAGATAGAACAATCCTTGCTTTGGTCCATGTGTTTTTCAGGTTTATTTTATGATCCTGCAGTGGAATTACATACTAAAAGCTTGATAATCATAAAATAACTTAATTTACAAGTATCACTCACATAGTTCATGCCACTTGAAGTATTAAAAAGTGCAGCTATAATAAAGAGATACTCAAAGTGAATGCAATAACATACGCATGCGAAAATACAAAATACTTTTGGACCAATACATGTCGTGTGAACGATAGCACTCTCGATCACAGTGCAATCGATTACACAAATGAAATACAGTATACTGTACATATACTAAGAAGTATTTTACCCAATCCAATAAATAAAAATTACAAAGATATTAGATTTAGTCAACTATTTGAGAGTTTTTTGTGAATAATCTTATTTCTGAAAAGAAAATAATAAAGAATAACAACATTTATCATGGAGAACGTAGTAGGCTTTATTATTAGAAAAACCAATGGTTGTTAAATAAAGAACCAACAAGAGCTTCAAGGTCTTGGTTTAAAATGTTGTATTTGCACATATAATGTACCTGAAATTGTAGTTTAAATATGGCAATATGGCAATTAACTATGCTTTAACATATTGAGCATATGCGTCATATCAACATTATAAATAATTAACCTGATAATCACATAAGCTAATAAGTTCTGATAATCTAGACTTATGATAAAAGATAGAAAATAAAGAATGATAATAATTAAGCGTTGCCAAGAGCAACTAAAGACTTTAGACTGATCATCCATATCTGAATTTAATTACATTAGCATAAGTGAGGATTGACAATAAAATTTAGTATGAGAACACCGTTCTAGACTGGTGTGTAAGCAATCCTTAAATCAAATATAAATAGCAGTAGACATTCACCCTTCATTCAATTCCCCGTCTCGTTTTTTATATATAATAAAGACCTACCGATTCTCACGTACTTCTATTTCTCTTATTATATATATTTACAACATAAAAGACTATTTATAGCTGTGCTGAACTAAGATACTATTTCCACACATAAGAAATCAAATGTCATCTCAAATAAAACTATGTTCTAATATTCAAATAGAGATGACATAAATTTAATCATAAAATATGAAAAGTATGAGTAACGTAACATACAATAAAATAAACTGCATTATATAATTAAAAAACGGGTAGAATCATAAAATAAACCTGAAAAACACATGGACCAAAGCAAGGATTGTTCTATCTGGATCATTAACAAATATGTCGAAAAACAGACATTTGATTATGTAAATCGAGAAGCTCAATATAAATCTTAAATTACGGACAAACTAATATATTTATCAAAAGAATAAACATATGGATATCGCATGAGTAAAATAGAATCATACTTTTGTTATTCAATAAAAAGCATGAATAGACGCATGGAATGTAGCAGCATGGTCTGATAAACATTATGGTTTAACAAATACTCTAAATTGGTAATCTCGTGATTCCTAATTCAGATAAATCACTGACAGTTACAGTAAAAACTGCCAGGCATAATGAAATTACAAATAATATAAATAGAGTAGAAATATAGACTTATTGCACACTTTCCATATATTTAATAAGGAGGGATTTAAACTGTATCTTTTTTAAAGCTTTTCTCATTTTACTGCAATAACAATTACATTTCAATGTGAGTTAGAAATGGGATTGGCTCTAAAATGGCTGTTTTATATCCTCGAAAACCGACACTATTCCCTTGTATCGTAGTTGCACCACTAATAAATAAGCTTTCAAGCACACACAGAATTCACATTGAGAGTTATAAGTAAATAACAATTATTTCCAATACTACAATAAAATAAAGAAGGCTACAAGTGATTATATCACGGAGAACGTAGGGCCTTTATTATTAAGTTAAAAAGGAAGCCAGGAGCCATCAGGTCCTGGTTTCTAAAAGTATTTATACTATTTCAATTCCATTTGGATGTCAGATTCAATATGGAATTGAGTTGATATTTAACATAAACACCACGGGGAAAAAGGTGTAAAATGAGATATAAACTACAAGTTTTTTGAAAAAACTACTATGACAATCACTGCAGAAACTGTTTTGCGTGAAGATGTCATTGGAAAGGTATAGCTTTGTAATAATCTTATGTAAAGAAATAACTAACTGCAAATTTTAAAATTTCTGTTTTCGCGTTTTTTCCCGTAGTAAAATAATAGGCAAAAAACGGACACACACCTTAGAATCAAGGTTACCTAAATAGATATTGCTATAGCCAATAGCTCCCAAAAGGCCCACATTGCCACACTTGACACAGAACCCTTTATGGTCAATGCTTTGCATGATTTATCCCTTAAATATGATATCAATATCAATAACTCAAAATTAGAAGATCACTCCATTCAAGTCTGATGGTATACAAGTTTTCTAAATCACTATAAATACCCTCATGCTTTTATTAATTATATTTAATCTTCAAAAATCTTTTGTAATAAAACTTTAGCTGATTATAATAGTATTTCTACTGCTTTTATTTTTTTATTTTTTTATTTTGGTAAACAACTTCGTTATTTACTGCACAAATACATAAATTTTTACTATAGTAAAAATTGCTGTTCTATGACAGAGCTTTATAATTGAGTGAAATATCTACCATGTACATAGATAATTTATTTTTTGGCTTGGTGATATGACGCTGTATTAAGATATTATAATGCAATTAAGTTGCGTAGATCTATATCTAAATATGATTTAGTAGTATGTCAAAAGTGGACTGATCTAAAACATTTAAATTTATCGAGCCATAAATTTACATGTAAAGCACAATAGCAGGATATATGTGCAATCAATTGAAGTCATTCTATTAATTACAAATTTGCCATGTATTATTATTTTTTTCTTTCTAACAAAATAATAAAATTCGTTTTGTACGTACTAAATAGCAACTGCTAATTACAATGTTGGTGACGCTTTAAGGGCCACTTTGTTGGCTCTGTCGGTTTTTTGCCTATTATTTATGTTAAATATCAACTCAATTCCATAATGAATCTGACATCCAAATGGAATTGAAATAGTATAAATACTTTTAGAAACCAGGACCTGATGGCTCCTGGCTTCCTTTTTAACTTAATAATAAAGGCCTTACGTTCTCCGTGATATAATCACTTGTAGTCTTTATTATTTTATTGTATTGAAAATAATCGTTATTTACTTATAACTCTCAGTCTCTTTTTATTTAGTGAATTCTTACATGGTAAATTTTAACTGTTTTAATATTAAACTTTATTCTAGTTTATATAAATTTATCAAACTAAATCAGACTTATGAATAATTTTTTAATGTAATTTTTTTTTACTTTATTATGCTTATTTCAGATCTTAAAGTAATATATATTTGCGGCATTCCTCTTAAAGCTACGTTTTAATAATAGAAAAGTATGAGCAGATTGAGAAATATTTAACCATATATTATATATTATATATCTGCTAAGAAACTTTACACAGACAATATAAGTATGTACGTGCTGTTTATTCTCCCAATAAACAGAAACATTGGCCGTTGTAGAGATACAGTATACACTTTACATGACTATATGAATAACGTTTTTATATTCAGCCTTTAGTTCGATTTAGCTATTTTTCGCTGAATATGTATCCAAATGAGCTCCCGTTGCAATTGTATATACGTCTATTGTTGATTCACAGAATTGCAATTATTTTAGTCTAAGCTATTGTGAGAATGGAGAAATAAAAATGCGAATTTTTTTCAACTATTTTGTATAGAGGAGTGCTCCTCCAGATATTTCTTTAAATTTTTATAGAATTAAATAATAGTTCAAAATTGAATTTTGAAGTTGTTGCATTTGGTGCGCAATGAGTACAGTCAAACCTCGATATAAAGGAGGTTTTTGTATCATGGAGTAAGGATGATGTAGTGTGATTATCTAAAATGCCTTCATCTCTTTCTTAAAATTGAAGTTAATCTGTGTTTTAAATTTGATTTAAGGGAGGTCTTCGATATAAGGGGCTTTTTAAAAGAAACCACAAGTGCTCTTAAATTGAGGTTCGACTGTTCTGTTGTAAGATTAAGTTGCGTAAATCTATATCGAAAATACAATTTAATGGTATATCGTATATCAGAAGTGGATTGATTTAACTTTAGACTGATTAACATTTCGGTCAATATCTAAAATTCTCTCATATGAGCGCATTAATGACTTTATAAGCCTATTAACTATCTCATTTGAGCACATCCATGTGCTCTGAGAGCATACAGGAGGTCAGAGTGGGTATGTTAGAATACTTTTTACACTGTTGCTCTAAAGATTGCACCAGTAAACCCTTCAAAGTACAAATTTACTACATATCAGGCTCAAATTACGGGACCTGAATTATCAAACTCCGTTTTATGCTGACTGTACCTTAAAATACCAAAAAAAAAAAAAAATTACCACAAAATTTATTTTTTAATTGATAACTCTTGCAATTTTAAAGCAATCTCAAAGAGTAATATTTTACAACAAAAATATAAAGGAGGAAAATAAAATGAGCAAAAACCCCAATTAATCTCATACATTATTTATAAAACTATTTCCATTAAAAGCGTACAAAAACGCAACTTCAATGGACTATAACTCGAGATAGCAATCGATTAAGCATACACTTTACAAGCCAAAAATGATTCTTTTATTTGGCTTTATTATATTTTACCATAAAATCAATTTTGAAAAATCATGAATTTTCCCCTTGTATACCCTCGTCCAAAATTTGACTTTTTTGAAGAAAGCTAATAACTCTATGAAAAATAGAGCTAGAGTGACAAATAATGCCTCAAATAATAGATATTTTTTTGCGTCATTTGTCTGTAATACTAACTTTAAAACTTTATTATAAAAGTATTTTTAGTATCACTAAAAACTGATTTTTATGTTTTTGCATTTTTTACGAAACCTTTGGTGATACACGTTTTCAATAACTATACCATTAGATACAAAATTAAATTTTATGTTGAGGTTATTTAATAAAGTTAGCCAGGTTACTATACATGTTTGCTGTCAATTTTACATTTTAAAAATTTAAGATCGTTTTTGTCCAATTTTTTCATCATCAGAAAAAAATCTTGAATTTAAACTGCCGCCACACCTGAGATGTATGAAAGTTGAAAGAAAATTCGCCAAAGTTATTATCTTTTTGCAATGAAATGGTATGTAGGGGATGTTTAAATTAGAAAATATAGTACTGTAGTTTCAAATGGAACAATTCATCATTGCAAATTGAAGCAGGGTAGTAGTAAGATAGTTTTGTTCAATTCAAATACTTTAGTTGGATTTACAAAAGTTTCTTATATATTTATGAGGAACAAGGAATTACATTATTTATTAAATTCAAGGAGAACAAATTCTTTGAACATTTCGTTATTTGTGGTTTTTATTATTTTAATTATGCAATATGTTGCATGACAACGGTGAATTTCATTAAATTCACACAATAACATTTTTTATCTCTCTCAAATATTAGACTAAATACAAATATACTATAATCCAAAAGAAAATTAACATTTTCTCAAATTGCTAATGTGTATATGTATTATAATGAAACATACTTTGCCACGCCTTTTTATAAACGGGATTGCTTCCATATATTATATAACAGCGGCAAACAATTTACAACAAACAACAATTACATGTTACACGCATTAATTTTAATAGTTAGACTATATTAATAGGTAAAATTGCATCGGAAACAAAGACGGTAATAGTAATGTTATAATTGTAATTAACAAATTATATTCATTCTGTAAGTACAATATGTGAAAGGGACAAAAAAAGGGACAACGGTTTAATAAGGTAAGCTTTAATTGAGTGAGATGTCTGCTACGTGCATAATAGACAATTTATTTTTTGGCTTGGTGATATGAAATTGTATTAAGATATAAAGTCAAACCTCGATATAAAGGAGGTTTTTGTATCATGAATTAAGGATGTGGTGTGATTATCTAAAATGCCTTCATCCCTTTCTTAAAATTGAAGTTAATCTGTGTTTTAAATTTGATTTAAGGGAGGTCTTCGATATAAGGGACTTTTTAAAAGAAACCACGAGTGCTCTTAAATTGAGGTTCGACTGTATATATATATATAATATGCCATATATTGATTTCTTTAGCTAACCGTCAGCTTTGAGGGAGTTTAGTGCACATTTTCAAAAAAAAAATCTCTATTCCTCTGTTTAAAAAAAAAAAAATAAAGCAACTTGATTTATCAAAAGGTAAACGTATAAAATTATTCAAATGAGAAAGTACCGTTTTATCATGAGCTTATAGAGAGGGTTTATATACTAATTGGATGAGTGAATTAAATGCGAATAATAATATAATTAGAATGAACATGTGGATATAATGTGAATATAATAGAATCATGCTTCTATAGTTCCATAGTAGTATGATGATAAACGCATGGAATGAAGCATTGTATGATTTGCACGTCAAACATCATGGTTTGGCAAATGCTCTAAACCGATAATTTGATAACTCCTAATTCTGATAGATCATAACTAAATAAACGTATGTAATAATTATTAAATATATTGAATATTGAACTAAATGGACTAAAGGCTTTAGAATATATACACTACAGCTATGATAGTATACCCAAGATTATTATTTTAGCATTCCACTGCTTTGCTGGTTAAATGGTAAGAATCAAACGCCCACTTTCTTTACTTACTGTTTATGGTTTGACAGACCATTTCAAATTAGAAATAGCCAAAGCCAGTAGACATGGTGGCGTCAGCTATCAAATTAACAAGTAAACGCTGTTTTTTTATGCATAATCAAAGCTGCATATGCCACAATGTGTTTTACATCTATTTTTTTTTTTTTTCAAAAACCTTTTAATATCTAAAACCATTTAAGCGACTATGCGTGGAAAGATTAAAAAATTGTAAACTTTTGTTTTATTATATTAGTAGTAATTGTTCTATCAGGCGGCAGATATGATGTATCGCTCTTCAATTAAAAATGCAGCTGTTAGAATAAAATAAAATACATCATACAAATAAAAGCTAAGCAACTTCAAGTACTACCAGTAATACCGCTGAGAACCTTTGTCGCATCAACACAGTTTAAAGACAAATCCTTTTTACGGAATTTGGCGCCGTTGTCAGGAGATAATTTGTATTACTTTTTGAGGAAACAAATAATAACCAAACTACCTAGACATGTAATAGAAGCTATAAACTGACTTTAAGCTTTTTATATTGCTCTCTATAAGCCCCATATTATTAGATGCAAAGTTATAAAATCGATATTTTATCAAGCATAATTTATTATTTAGATTTATATATTTATTCAGGACGACGATAAACTGTCTTTGAATCGGCTTGATTAACAGGGAAAACTATTTGTATACAAGATAAGTAAAAGGATCATACATTCATAAAACTAGAAAAAAAAAAGCTTACCAAGCATATCAGCAATATTGACATGAGCAGGACGACCAGCAGTGAAAACAATGAGTTCGGCTAAAATAAACAAAAAAAAAAAAAAAAAAAAAGATTAAAAAAATCCCGTAATTTCCTTGATCTACCTCTCTCTTCCTTACCAATATCATCAGCAACCAAAGGTTGCAAACCTTTATACACACTATCAGCCTTTTCTTTATCACCACGGAAACGAATTGTAGAGAATTCAGTATTAACCAAACCAGGGCAGATCTGACTAACACGAATAGGAGTATCTACCAACTCAATAGCCAAGGCCTTAGTGATGGCATCTACAGCAAACTTGGTAGCTGTTATATAATAGCAATAATACGTGAGAAAAAAATAAGCTGATCATGTTTACAATAAATACGAATGTTTACCACAATAGATACTGCCTCCAGCATAAGCTTGCTTTCCAGCAACAGAACCAATATTAATAACATGTCCAGTACCACGTTCCTTCATGCGAGGAACAACAGCTTGAGTCAAAAAGACAAGACCCTTGACATTAGTGGCCAACATTTGATCTACAACGGACTCTTCAACGTCAACTAAGGGATCAGTACCAATGACCATACCAGCATTGTTCAACAAGACATCGATATCTTTTACTTCTGTAGGCAATTCAGCGATAACAGAATCAATTTGTTTCTTATCACGTACGTCAAGTTGAACAGCGTGGATATGGATTTTGGGATGAGATTTTAAAAGATCTGATTTGAGTTGCTCGAGTTTTTCCAAACGACGAGCGGTTAAGACCTAATTCATTGGGTTAACCCTTTGTTAGTTCATGAGTATAACTATTTTGATTTACCAAATTACTGCCTTCTTGAGCGAATTGACGGGCAGTTGCTTCACCAATACCAGATGAAGCGCCTGTACTATAGAATAATAGAAACAGTAAGTGGTATTTAATAATTAAATAATAAATTTCATACTTACATAAAAATAGTTTTTCCTTCAAGTCTACCCATGTTGTATTTATTTTATTTGTAAAGAGAAAGAAATGTGAAAAAAAAAAAAAAGATATTCCATCATTTTTCGTGATATGGTCGTCAGTCATCTATCTCAATCTAGGGTTGTACAAAAGAAGAAAACCAGGCAAAAAGTTGACCACAACAGTTTAAGTTTTAACGGAAAAAAGTTTATTTATACAATTATAACAAATAGGGAGGAGGGGTATAGGATATATTATAATAGTAATTTACAAGCATGGATATGGTACAGAACATAATTCTTTTACAGATCGAATATAATTTTGATATATGGTTGGCAATGTTGATTCAATTGATTGTATAACATTGGTAGCTATATTATGGGGATCAGTTTTACGTAAAATTGCATCTGTATAGTAATGAGCAAGGCTCAAATGATATTCCGTTAGAGAAGCAGGAGGTTTATGCGTATTCTCTGTTTGCTCGAATTCAGCGTCTTGACTTTCCTGTTGATTTAACACTATAACACATTCATTTGGTGATAAATCATTCAATGCGACAATTGACAAGTCTTCATTTTCATCATCTTTATATGTTGTTAAATAATCAACATCTTGTTTTTCTATTTGAATAGGTGGAGGAGTAGTCAATGGAGTGGCAGCCGTATGATCAATTTCAATAACTGGTGAATTGATTTTACTGCATGGGAAATAATTCTCATCCAATTCTTCTCTAAAGTAAGCAGTACTTATGCTGCCATCGGATTTGACGGATACGGGAGGTGAAACCTGGGTTTAAGGATTAATTATATGATTCTTTTATACAAAAATGCCCTGTTATAATTTATATATTTACCTCTTTTAAAGATTGATTTAAATTTAAACTTTGTTGTAATAATATATCTAATGCAATTTCCTTTTGTTGCTCATTTTGATCTGATGGATGATAAAAGCCTAAATTACCATCCCAACGTTCGTCTAATTCATCTTCAGGAGTCATATTATTATTTATGTTGTTTGTATCATAAAAGTACATTATTAAACTGTGTGTGAAAGAAAGATAGGAAAGAGAGATGAGAGGGAAAAAGGTTTTTATAATACAGGTGAAATATTTTAATTTTGTGATTCAAAGAATGACAAGAAAAATAGAAAGATCTTTTAATGTAATGATTGCTTCCTTTATATAAGCTTCTTTTTTCTTCTAGCTGCTGAGTCTTTTTTTTTTTTTTTTTTTTTTTTTTTTTTTTTTTCTGCATGTAGCACAATCAACTCTGAATAAGCTTACATGTGCCAACTTTGATTGGGTAGATACCAATCACTCATATCACAGTTTCATGCATAAAAAAGGGTATAATATCAACAATAGATAGAAAAAACCCCCCAAATTGAACATCGAAATACTTACCCCCATGTTTAAAAAATTTGCATTAAAAATTAAGCTCATTTAAACCATATCCAATCATATAAAAACGATAAAAAGATGAGGCAGAGAATAAACAATCAATTAAAAAGGAAAAACAAACAACATTTAGCCATTAATTATATTATGAAATATTAGTGCTCGCTTAAATAAATATTGAACAAATAAATAAATAAATATATATATATATATATAAATTTTATGTATAAATGTTGAATTGTCGATCCAAGTCATTTAATATCAAACTATAAATATTATTATGCGTTTGCTATTTCAATTGGGTATTATTTCAGCTGTTATTTCATTGACATTTGGACAAATAGATGAATACGAACCTACACATATAATCAAATTTAAGACTTCAGTTTCTAGAACAGCAGGCAAAGAGTCTTATTTTTTTTTTTTTTATGATATTAACTAATCTCTATCTCTTATATACATATATATATTTATATATATTTATATTTATATAAAATAGCCCGCAATGAATTAGTGAATCACCATCGCAAGTTTTTATCTTCTGTACGTAATTTGGTAGAAACTCAAGAATCAATTGCCGCTACTGCGGTTGAAGAAATCATGTCATTGAATCATATTAATATTGGCCAAGACTTTGTTGCTGTTGCAGGAGTATTTTCTGATCGTTCATTTTTAGATTATCTTTATCAACAAGAATCTATTGATTACGTTGAACAAAATCAAGTTTATCAAACTACAAATTATGCTCCCAAGGAAAAACGTCAAAATGAATCAAGAAAAATCAATACTGTTAAATCAGCAAATTGGGGTTTGGCTAGAATTAATCAACGTGATAAAGGAAATTTAAATGAATATGATTATGATACGATGGGAGGGTAAGATAATTTCTCAAAATGAAATCAAATAGACATTCACATCAACTCACAAATTACTCACAGTTCTGGCATTGATGTCTATGTATTGGATACTGGTGTTTATACTAATCATTTAGATTTTGGTGGTCGAGCCAGTCATTCTGCCAACATGATCAAGCACGAGGATGATACAGATATGGGAGGGCACGGTAAGTATTGTATTTGTTCAAAGAAAAACTATTTTGGAGTTCTAATCAAAATAATTAAAGGCACGCATGTCTCTGGTAAAATTATTGGATTAAAATACGGTGTAGCAAAAGGTGCTCAAGTCAAATCCGTAAAGATATTAAACAAAGTGGGTGATGGTTCAACCTCTGGTTTATTAAAAGGCATTGAATATGTTATTCAAAATGCAAACCCTGGTAAAAGTGTTGTTAATTTGTCTCTTAGTGGACCTAGATCTAGGTTATTGGATGAAGCACTAAACACTCTTGTATTGAAATACAATATCCCAGTTTTTGTTTCTGCAGGTAATGCCGGTACAGATGCTTGCTTTTTCTCTCCTTCATCCAATCCCAATGTATTTTCTGTTGGAGCTACTGATATCAACGATACGGTGCCCAGGTTTTCGGATGTTGGTGAATGTGTAGCTATTTATGCTCCTGGTGTTAGTATTGTCAGTTCTTATATTGGTGGAATCGATTCATCCAAATCAATGGATGGTACTAGTATGGCAAGTCCTCACGTTGCTGGTATTGCTGCAAATTTAATGAGTAAGAATAACTATGCTTCTGCTCAAGAAGTATATGATGCTATTCGATCTATTGCAACCAGAGATAAAATTGAATTTGATTCTTCGAAGAGTTCAAGTCCTAATAATAACTTGTTAGCTTTTAATCAAGTATAATGAAATAAAGACGAATTAATTTTTTGTTTACATTCCGTGTGTTTAGTTTTACGATATATCATTTCCTTCCCCCCCCTTTTTTTTTGTTGTTTTTTTCCCTTTTATTCTCCATGTATTTATATACAAATTAACCTCGTCTAGTTTATTAATCATTTGATATACATATAAACTTGGTATATTTTTTTTTGCCTTTCTGTTCTTTTTTATTTTTCCATCAATGCATAAAATTGAATATCCAGGTGTTCAATTAAGTTGGAAAAGAATAATAGCAATTGCTCAGGATCAACCTGATCCTATTGTAGCAAAAGATATTTTACAAGATGAAAATGAAAGCATAAATGAACAAGAACAGACTATTTTTAATAGGATGCAATGTATGAATAAAGCATTACAGAATATTTATACTATTACTAGCCAAGGTACATTGTAAGATTTATTGTCAAATAAAAAATACTTACATTCATGCAAGATCAAGGTTACATTGCATTTATGGTAACCATGGTAACAGAATTAAAGCACACATGTCCAACTTCAATGACATTTCTCAAACATGTTATTGATTTTTCTGAAATTCCCACAAACCAAACACTTCAACATGTCACAGGAGCATTGCTAAACAAAATTATGACCAAAGAAACTAAAATTAATGCAACCATCATATGGTCTATGCTGGCACAAAAGTTTGCTGGAAGCCTAACTGAATCCATGTGGACAGACAATTTAGGGAATATGTTAATCCAATGTTTATATGACGATAACAATATTTACTCGCTTTTGGCTATTGAAAGTTTTGCATTGACAGGAAGTTTAAAAATATGTTTGATGGATCAATTTGGTATTTCACATGTATTACAAGAGTTAATGGATAAAGTGCATAACGACATGTGTTTATCGCCTTTGTTATCATTTGGTTCGATTAATACTGATTCACCTAATCTTACATTGGTTTCAATCAAGAATCATATAAAAATATATGATGAGTTAAAATCGGCGTTCAAATCGTGTAAATCAAAATTAGCAAAAAAGAGAAAATCATTCAGAAAATCACAAAATTGGAGTTACAAAACTCTGTCTAATGAAGGGGTGCAGCATCAACGTCAATTTACTGTACAAACATATCAAGAAAAAGATCCATTGATATTTTTAGACCTGAGGCAATTGCATTTTTGTTTAAACTGGTCATTAACCAATGTATTTACCAAGGTAAATAATTGTTTGGATGTTAATATACAGTACATTTATTAATTTTTAAAAAAGCCAAACAAGCATACCACAACACCACAACAAAAAACATTTTTACAATCAATTGACGAAAACAGCCATTGTAAATTCAATACGGATTATTTAGAAGTTCGCAACGATACATTCTTTTTTGAATCAGTACGTGCGACAACCGGAATTTCCTCAAAAACAGACAAATGGTATTATGAAGTAATATTGCTAACTGATGGCATTATGCAAATTGGATGGGGAACTGAAGAATGCTTATTATCATTTCAAGACGGAAATGGTATTGGAGATGATTCCCATGGATTTGCATTTGATACACATCGATGTGCTGTTTGGGCAGCTGGCGATTTGCATTTACCTTCTATTGATGCTTTATCCAAATGCAAAGCAGGTGATGTATTAGGATGTTTATTGGATTTAAATCAGGACTATTGTACGTTTTTTATCAACGGACAAGATTATGGATTTAGTATAAATATTATTAAATCAACAATGCCATTATACCCTACCATCAGTTTAACGGGGCATCAGCATGTAGTGGCTAATTTTGGAGATCAACCATGGTATTATGGTATCAAGGGTGCCAAGGCAGTAAATGAAGCCACCACAAAAGAAACGAAAAGCCAAAAGCAGCATCCTGTTACAGTAGTAGACGATGGAGAGTCAGTATGCAATATATGCTATTCTGAACCAATTAATACAAAATTATTCCCATGTAAGCATGATAGATTTGGAGAAAATTGCGCTCAAACATTTGAATCATGGTAAATTGTCTATTATGTATATACTCAAATAGCGTTTAATTTAATGTGAGTTCTTTTAGCCCATTTTGTAGATCTATTATTGAGAAAATACTTGTAAAATAAAAAGCGGACGATTATTGTAATTGTAATCATAATTGGGAATAATTCTTCTGTTTTTTTTTGTTTTTTTTTTGCTTTTGTTTATCATAAACAATTTCAAGTGTAACGTTCAACCAAGTTGATTTTTTGTGTTATCTGTTGATTATTACTATATTTTTTACATGTGTATACAGAATGAAAAAAGAAAACCAATCATGAAATGAAGCACTATTATAATGTGTGTAATAAAAATGTCATGTAATGTACAATGTAATAAAAAACTACGATCCAACTTTACAATTATTTTCCTTTGATGAGCTTGGCTGACAAATATTGAGCAAATCATATTTGATAAAACAAGAAAATATTCACATATCTAATTTAAGTATATATTCTATGATTGAAAAGGTTCCTTCATTGGTCATACACTGCTATATATTTAACTATCGTAAAATATTGTCAGGTTGATATCTGGGGTATTAAATATTTGAATCACTTGAGGCACATGACCTAAAAGCATCAAATTAAGATATACAAAAAAAAAAAGCGATTAGATATTAAACCCTAAAATCCTAAATTAGCATGGTAAAGTAGATGGCTTAACCAATAAAACCAGTTTGATGACAAATGTCTACTACATCTCACGCCAAATTATTGTTTGGTATTATCAAAATCAACATTTTGCTATTCATCATCCGACAATAAATATTATATGAATGTTGTCGTGGGAGATAAGATAGTTAATTCTATATCATTTTGTACACACACGCACAAAAGTATAGCATTGTATAGTTAGTAAAAAAAAAAAAAAAAAAAAAAAAAAAAAACATATCCTGTCATGTATAAATACCTTAATTAATTTGGTGTTTTTCCCTTTTTTTTTTTTGTTATTCTTTACTGCTTTAAATAAATCTAACTTAAGAAAATTAACACAACTACTTATTATTATATTTATTTTCTCCAATTTCAAGTCCCATAAAACAAATTTACTAGATGGTTGGATCTGAAAAAGTTATTATCGAAAGTGAAAAAATTACTGCACAACAAATTGAACATGGTGAAGCAAACACTGAATTAAATGCTGATGAGCTTTTACTTCAACAATTAGGTTACAAGCAGGTATTCTATTTTTCTTTTTTTTTTTTTACATAGATCAAAATCAAATAAATCAATAACTCACACATAACAGGACTTGAACCGTTCCATCTCCGCATTCTCTAATTTTGCTATTGCATTTTCATGCTGTTCTGTACTCTCTGGTTTAACTCCAATGTGGGGCGATGCCATGATTGATGCTGGTTCTATGGGTGTCATTTGGGGCTGGGTCCTAGTATCAATTTTTACATTTCTCGTTGCTCTTTCTTTGGCCGAGATTTGTAGTGCTTATCCTACAACTGGTGGTCTTTACTTTTGGGTTTCTCGTCTTGCAACTGCTGATTGGGTTCCACTGGCTTGCTGGGTTACTGGTTGGTGTAACTGGATTGGTTTATGCTGTAAGTAATATTTATTGTAATTTATATACTCACATGCTTACAATGCTTTTATAGTTGGTATCTCTTCAGTTGATCTAGGTTTATCTCAATTCATTGCTGGTGTAGTCTCAGTTTGGTATGCTGCATATAATATAATAATGTAACATGCGCAAGTTTCTCACACATTTTTCCTTTTTAGGGATCCTGAGGGTGAGCCTCTCTCTGTTTATGCTCAATATGGTATCTTTGTTGGTATTCTTATTATTCATGGTATTATCAATTCAGTAGCTGTTAGCTGGAATGGTGTCATGAATCAAGGAGCTTGTAAGCATTCAAAAAATATATAGCATTAATATAAATCAATACTAACATTTACAATAGTCTTTGCCAATATGCTTGGTATCGCTTTTATTGTCATTGTTGGTCTTGCTCTTACTAAACCTTTAGCCTCTGGTGATTTCGTTTTTACTCAATTTTACAACGGTTCTGGCTTTGCTAGTAATGGTTTTGCCTTTTTATTGGTTATCCTTCAATCACAATATACTCTTTCGGGTTATGACAGTGCTGCACACATGTCAGAAGAGACTAAAAACTCTCAAAGTGGTTCTCCATTTGGTATTCTTATGTCAGTTGCTGCAAATGCCGTTTCTGGTTTTGTTTTTTTAGTTGCTATTAGTTTCATGGTTGTTGATTTCGATCGTCAAATCCTCAGCGAAAATGCTATTCAACCCCAAATGGTTCAAGTCTTTTACGATGGTGTTGGTCCCGCTTGGACCATGGTTTTCTTGATTTTTGTCATGATCAGTATCTTCTTTTGTGGTTCTGCCTTGCTATTGGGTAGTTCTCGTATGGTTTATGCTTTTGCTCGTGATGGTGCTATGCCATTCTCCAAGACATTACATACCTTGAACTCCAAGACTCAAAGTCCTGTCAATGCTGTTTGGATGAACGTGCTTGTTGCTGGAGTTGTTGGTATCCTTTACATGATTAACAGTACTGCTTACGAAGCCATTGTTTCTGTCAACACCATTGGTTCCCAAATGTCTTATTTGGTTCCTATTCTTCTTCGTGTCACTACATCACGTACAAAGTTCGTTCCTGGTCCTTTCAGTTTGGGTAAATTCAGTATTGTCTGTGGTGTCATTTCTAGTTGCTGGCTCATCTTTACTTGTGCCTTGTTTATCACTCCTACTGAAGCTCCCATTACTGCTGATAACATGAATTACGCTATTGTTCCTTTTGCTGCCATCATGATTTGTTCAATGACTTACTTTTACTTCTGGGGTCGTAAATGGTTTACTGGTCCTGTTCGTATTATTGATGGTCAAGAAGTTATTCTTGATGATGAGTCCATTCATTCTGCCACTCAAGTTAAGGCTTAATTATATTTTTAAAATAATATTTATTACACTTAGCTCAATTCAAATAATTACTATAATATGTATATATATAATTCCAATAATCTTATTCATTAGCTATATCAAATAAACTATATATCTATTTACTGTTTCTTAACTACACCTAGTTGTAGTTGAGCAGTTAATTGCTGTCCTTATTTTTAATATGATTTTGCATTATTCGCTGAATCTTTCTACAGCACTTATCTTAAAAATGTATATGATACTTTGATTTCTGATAGGTTAAAACCAACCAAAACTAAACTTCTTACATGATGAGAAATATATGATCTAGCCAAATTATGTTACCTGTTCCCTAAATAGTTTTTGCCTTCAGCAACACACCACAAAACAATAAAAACTGGGTCTTACTTTTCATCTTTGTCCAACTTTTTTTTCTATTAAATAATATCAAGAAAAAATTAATTGTCAATGTACCTGAAATGACGAATTTTGATTTAAAAATAAGTATGCAGAAATATCATATTTTTTGCAGTTAGAATAACCTTTTCAGTGCTAATGTTTCAGATTTTTAGACCTGTTTTACTGCCAAAAATTAAAAAATTTGAGCTTTCATATCTCTATACAAAATTTAGCTATACCAGTTTTTTTTAATAACAAAACTTACTTTTTTTGATGTGCTTTATAAAATATTTAAGTATAAAAAAATTCTGAGTACTTTTTTTTTTTTCTATTTTCGACATTTTTTTGTAGATTTCAAAATATCCGTTAAATTGGGCAGCAATTATTTTTTATTTGTATCAGCTAGGTCAATAGATATTTTTTTTGCACATAATGTCAATTACGCAAGTTTAAAGTATGGCTATAGAAATTGCTGTGCACCTTTTGTTGAGTCAATATCTATATCAAGGTCGCACATCCAATATTCCAGTCTATAATCGGTATTATAGTAAATTAAAGTGTGTTCACATGATCTACATTATGTTCTCCACGCTGATTCATATCACGTTCTTAGGATAGTAAATCTAGTATTAGTTATAACGAAAGTATTTAAATACATCCTCTGGATATATCGTTAATAAAAGTGTAATATTTTGGCAAGATTATTTCTATTGATTCTTTTTGACATTTCACCTTTTGTTGTTTCAAGATACATCCATAGGTCTCACATCCAAGGTCTCAGTCTATAATTGATATTATAGTAGAGCTGTGCATCTATATTGATCTACATAATATTCTTATATAGTAAAACTCTCGTAATAGTTATAATAATGAGTGTGTATAAATACATCCAAAGGATGTATCTTCTTAATAAAAGTGTGATATTTTGGCAAGATTGTTCTTACAGATTCTTTTGAAATTTTACCTTTAAAGAACTTTTAAAATTTTAATTGTGTTTAGAACATAGACTGCGTCGGGTGCATCTAGACCATATAGCATCATCAATAGTAGAAGTTCTCAAATAAGTATTAGCTGGTTATAATTCTCAGAGTGAGAAGAATGGGGTTATAATGATGTATTGTACATTTGTTACATTTAGTTATGTTACATGAAGGCTATGATGAAATCGTGTAGCACGAATTTGTTGGATGACCCAATCACGAATCTATCCTTGAAATTCGACTTGGGTTATCTATTTGAAAAGAAGATCTATTCTCTAAATTTAGTCAAGCATGAATACTCTAGATACTTAGCTTGGTGCAATGCTATTACCATCAAAACTGGTTTGGCCAATTTATTATAGAATCTGTCACTAATTCCACATTTCCAAAAAACTATAAATACCCTGTTTCTTAATGCTTGTTAAAAAGTTTATAATCTTTTTTTGATACAAAATATACTCAACAATAAATATATCTAGTTTTAGCTTTATTTTCTAGTATCTTTATTCTGTATATATAAACAAATTGTATTTTATGCAACACTTAATGTGAAGCATTTGCTTCAATTTCATTTAGGTAAACCTAAAATTTGAAGCTGTACAGGAAAGGTTTAATACTCTAGTTCAGTTTAGTTTGCAGTTCATTAGTCATTTAGACAATTTTATTTTTTGAACCATTTTTTTTATTGTGCAGTAAAAAGGGGTTGATTTTATAAAAAACAAAACATTTAAAAGAAACGCTCTTTAAATCCTTTGTCATATATGGCCGGGTTTGCGAAATATTCTTAAAAAGAGTAAAATTAAAAAAAAACAAGTAGTTAATCAGCTCTTCAACTGTATAATAAACACAAGGTAACGTTTTATTTAGATATAAAAGCATGTGTTAGTTTTGATATAATCTTGAATCTTAACAACTACTTGGTTGATAGTGAAATGTCAAAAGAATCTTCCCAAAATATTACACTTTTATTAACGATACATTCTTTGGATGTATTTATACACACTCATTATTATAACTATTACGAGGGTTTTACTATCTAAGAATATGATGTAGATCAATACAGATGCATAAATCTTCTATAACACCAATTATAGACTAAGACCTTGGATGTGAGACCTATGATGTATCTTAACATAACAGATAATAGACGTTTGAAATTAAAGAGTATGGTGTCATGATTTAAGTGGTCCGAGCCTCTCGGTTAATTGATTGAGAAATAATAAACTATGCGTTTCTTATATCCGATTCCAGACTTGTTCTTTCGTGTTCTAAATAGTAATCAATAGGTTGTATGATCTATTGATTGTTTATAGAAGGCCATAAAGTATGATACTTGGTGGATTACAACAGGTCCTAGCTGTTATTATATCGTAACTAACAAGAAATAGACAGGATTAAAAGGTGGGTTTTATTCAATGTAGAAAACGAGATTATATAAAAAGCAGATCATCAAGTGATACCATTAGTTATTAATAGTGTGTCAATAACAATATTATGAAAATACAACTACAGTAGAGCCATATCTATATTCTGATATAACAGGCTATTTTAAATATTTTTTTTAAAAAAAAAACTTATAAAATCAAATAATGGCTCAAAATTGAATTTTAAAGTTGGGCTTACTATACAGTAAATGTACGAGTAACATGCGTTAGTTTCGTTAATTAGCGGCTGATTCTCAAGGAGTTTAGTTCAAGTTCAAAAAATAATACTCTCTTCCTCTGCTTAAAAAAAAAATAAAGAAGCATGAAAAATTCTTGAATTAGAAATATTGATCCAACTAGAATAAGAGTTTCAAAACATATGCTTCAGATTTAACGATATGCAACATTGAACTTTGTAACATTTATTAATTTGCTTCTTAATTCGTAAGAATAAATCATACTCTTTTTTTCGAGTGGGATTTGTGGCGTACAAGGCCGTTTTAAATAAAACTAGCACTAAACCAACCAAAACCAGTTATAGAGCAATGACAACTTCCAAAATCAATAAGTAAAGTTCTCTATGTATAATCAAAATTAAAATGCAATTGCTCCTGAGTACGTTTATGTGATGCTTCAAAGAATTCGGGCTTCCAATATTAATTTGGGCAACTATATGAGAAAAACTACTATAATTTAATAGAATCATAAATTTTTATTTTGTTATTTTAGACCAATTGTCTCATTAGATGGTCAATAATTTGCTTAAAAAAATTGTAGACAACCATATCTACTAGCTATGTTGCTGAAAAATGATCGTTATTGCACGATATATGAGTTTAAAACATGTTAGATATTTGAGTATGACTCGCAATAAAAATACAGTAATTTCAAAATAACCAAATTATTTCATGTTAAATTGCAAATAATTTTCAATAAAAAACTTTAAGTAGTAATCTTAAAATTTGTGTACAAAAGATGTGCGTCTAAGTTTTATAAAATCATCAACAGAAATGTAATAATTCTTTCAAATGCACGTCGAATGCATGTAATACCGTCTACGGGATTTGAAACAATTCTCGTGCCAAATGCCAGCGACCAACTTTGGAAAAGTGGAGTAAATTAACAGTAGGCGCAAATTTATATAAATTAAAATGATATAAAATATATATAAAGGGATATATTTGGATTGTATCTCTTCTTCTATATTCTGATTTTATTGAAGAAAACCTGATCAGGACAGCAACATTTGCTCGTCCTGGATTTAGATTTTGTAATTAGAAAACAGGTTGCTTTAAGCAAATCACTGTCTGAGGAGGTACCCAATTTGTATATAAATTAGATTACGACATAAAAGATAATAAATTCAAGCTCATGCTGATGGTTCGCATTTAAAAAATATCAAATGGGGGAGCTATGGCAACATGACTTGAAACCTCAAGTTAACCTAGTGTTGATTATTTACATGATTTTTTAACATATCAAATTGTGAAACGTACGAAATTTGTGCACAATAAATACAACAGTTCACGTAAACGTTATTCATTTTTATACATCTTAGAAGCACAATACGCTCTAATTATTTGATCAAACGCTTTTATATATAATATTTGGATTTAGAGTATACGCAACAACCCCTTGCTTTGGGATTGGATTCTAATTCATTTGTCAACATTATAGACAAAGCCCTCTTTCATTACTCAACCAATGGAAAGAGATGAATAATGTGCCAATACATGTAAAATAGGAAACGATCACATTCTTATTATCAGGCCCGCTGCTAATGATCTAAAGGGAATCCGAGCCCTTTTAATAAAATTTGGATACTCCTATTTTATCCTTTTCTCTTTTCTTTTTAAATTTAATCAAAAATAATTATATAAAATGGAAAAGTTTAGAGAGGTAAGCTTAAAGAGATAAATACCTATATATAGAGAAGTATACTTATTTTTCTGTCGGGTAAAAAAGAAACTCAATACCCTTCGTTCAGAAGTTGAGGCTGCCAATAAGCGTGCTACAGAGTTGGAAGAAAAGTCCAAGGCACTTGAACTTGAACATGAGCAAAAGGATGAAGAGTTAAACAGCCTTTCAGCTCGTGCTAAGGAGTTGGAAGAAACTCTTGAAGCTGCTGAAATTAACTTGAAGCAAGCTACTACTGAGTAAGTTTGTATATATATGTGAAATAGAGAGATTTCATATTAATATTATTTTTAGCTTCCGTGAGGCTGATTTGCGTGCTGAACAACTTGGTAAAAAAGCTGTTAAGATTGAACAAGAAATTGCTGTATGGGACAAGAAGAATGCTGATTTGGAAGCCAAGTATCAAGCTGCCAAGGCTGAAATGGACGAGTTGGATGGTCAAATGGAAGGCGTGTAAATACATAATCCATATATTTTTTCATCAAGATTTTTTAAAGATATTTTCACCAAAACATTATATTAAACTTGATTATTTGATAAAAATCATACAGTTTTTCCCCTTTTCCCTACATTACGTTTTCTCTCTATTTTGTGTGTGGTAACACAAAACTATTTTTATTTATTGATATTTATTATTTTGTACAAAACGGAGGTTGGTTTGGAGGTTTATTGGTCAACATGAACATCAAGATCAGGTCCATTTCCAACAGGGACAACTTGAGTAGGATTAATTTGTCTATGAGACTTGTAGTAATGGCCCTTAATGTGATCCATGTTTACAGTTTCTTTGACTAGTAGAAAAGAATTGTTAACATCAAAATTATATATGAATTGTTTATATACACAAATGACTCACCACCAGGCTTTTGGTAAATACGACGAGCCCACTTTAAGATATTGGGATAATTGTGTTCAATACTACCAATATTACACTTGAAATGACCAAAGTAAACGGGATCAAATCTAAATATTAAAAGGTTATTAGTATGGCGTTTTTTCTCACTCAAAAGCATTCAAATGTACCTGACAATGGTAGTGAATAAACGAATATCAGCCTCAGTGAAAGTATCTTGGATCAAGTACTTCTTTCCTTCGAGCATCTTTTCAACGCGATCCAAAGATTTAAACAAGGGATAAACGTTCTTTTCATCTGCATATGAAAAAGAAGGGTTAATCAGATCAATCAAATCATGCAGCGTACTCTGAAATGTGAAACTTACAAGCAGCTTGAGTAGTGGCGAAACCAGATTTGTAAACACCATTGTTAATGGTATCGTAAATCCATTCATTGTTTTCATCAATTTCTTTACGAAGAGACTCGGGATAGTAATTGAGTTCAGCTTGTTCCTTGCTTAAATATTGATTGAATGCAGTATTAAACATACGAATAATTTCTGAGCTTTCATTGTTAACAATAGTATTGAGCTTTTTATCCCATAAAAGTGGAACTGTGAAACGACCTTCGTATTCAGGATTGACCTTGAAGTAAATATCACGGATGTGCTGAGCATTATTGATGGTATCAGGAATAGCGCCAGGACACTCTTCAGCAGTAGAAAACTTCCATCCCTTATCCAACATCAAGTAATCAACAACAGAGAGACCGATTAACTTGTCTAATCCCTTGAGTTGACGAACTAAAGCAGTACGATGAGCCTATAGATACACTTTAAGTTAGTTACCAAAGCAACTTATTCCAAAACATTATAAATAACTTACCCAAGGACAAGCCCAAGAAATATATAAATGATAACGATCACTATAGAAAATGTCAATCTTACCAGATTAACTGATTACATGTAAAACTTACGGTTCAGCAGCAAACTTTGCATTGGAATCAGCTTCAATAGTATCACGGAAAGTAGATTGTTGACGTCTGAATTCACCATCTTTGGAAGCCCATTTAAGAATGGCAGGCTTATCCTCGGAAGCAGCTTTGGTAGACATGGTTTTTCTGAATAAAAATACGGTAGAAGATACAGAGATTTGGTTTGAAAAAGTTTGCTTAAAAGAAAAAACTCTTGAAAGTAAATACATTAGAAGAAAAGAAGAAGCTAACAAAAAAAGACGAGACATTTGTTTTATACTTTCACTTTGCTCTGTTGCATCATTTTCTTATGCACATGAATGTAGGGACTGTGTAATTTCTTTTGTAATTGCTGACTTGAGTATGAATCAGCAAGGTTTTGCGCCTCAAAAAAGTCGGATAATTAGCCTGCCGTGAATCCGACATAATAAACTGCTTGTGGGGATGTGAGTAATTGGCTTATGCTGCTTATAAATACTATATGAACTAAATCTGATGCATTAATAATGTTTTGACTAAAAGATCGGCACGTACAGTATTTTATGAATAAGTTATTGTTTCAATGGTTTGAAATAATTTTTTGATTATTACACAAGAGTTTATGTAACACAGTTAAAGTTTTATTTTATAGTGCATATGTAGTCAATAAAGTATTTCTACTTAAAATCTCATTTTCATTTCATCCCAAATTTTACTTATTTTGTCTGAATTTAAAGTAGAAATACTGAGAGGATACGTATAATTGTGTCACTTTTGTATTCTTTCATATATACAGTCTATAGAATCAAAAGGTGAGGTTAAATAGAGTAACTTTTGTATTTCATTTACAATGCTTGAGCCCCATAGCATATAATAATAATCTTTTTATAATAGTAACATAAATCTCAAAAAATGCTCAACGTTGTTTCTAAAAACGAAGAATTATATCATGTAGTTTCATTTATTTGTCCTTTAAAATAGTTAAATGATCTTCAAAATCAATCAACTTAATTAACAGCATATATTAGTTATAGTTATTTCACTTTTGATTTTATTTTATGAAAAAAAAAAAAGAAAAAAGAGAGAGATTATGTGAATAGGGGATGAATATGCGATTATGAATATGAAAAAACAAAGTGATAAAAGAATTAGAGAATGAAATAAAATGAAATTAATCTTGGTCTTGCAATTGAATTCTGCCTTCACGGCGAGCTTGATACCATCTCCAACCGAGATATATAGCTACTGCAATGAATACAGCACCAACAATAGAACCAATGACAATTAATGCAATTTCCCACCAAGCCATGCCTCGATAACTATATTCACGCTTAGGAACAAGAACACGATCAATCTCTATAACTCCACCTCCTGTAGTAGAGCGACCATAATTGATAACATCAGCGCTTTCTTGAGTAATACTACCCTTTACTTTGACATAATAACCACCAGCAACATTTCTAGTAATAGTAATCATATTGTTTTCGTCAAGCAATGTAGGGAAATCTGTACCAGTGTAACCAATGTCACTATGTTCTTTTTCTTCTGGCTTGAAATACTTGTCAGATGGACTTGATGCCTCATCAGGGTCAAGGAGAGGTAATGCAATAGGAAGAATATGTAATTTAGCTACTCTTAAGAGGGATTCACGGTTATCATACAAGGCAGCAAGATCATTTTTACCAAATGCACGATCACTAGGGGCCAAAATAGTATAAGGCTTTTTAGGATCCAAATGTTCCAAAACATCTTTAGCTAAATCACAGCGTTCCAAGAGCCTAAGAAAACTATTTGTTCCTTCAACAGACAAAAGATTTCTGTTTGTTACTTCAAGAGCACTGGGTAGCTGAACACGATCAATTGTATGAATTACGCCATTTGATGTTAGCATGTCGCTCTTTATGACTTGACCGATAACTGAGCGATCAGAACCATCAGAAGCACCACTGCCACGTACAAAAAGACCATCTTTTGTCTTGTTTAAATTAATTTCTGCACCAGAAGACAATGTAGTTTCTCGATTTTCACCTTCTTTCATTTCAGAATAATAGAAAACACCGCGAACAGCATGATAAGTAGCTACTTGAGTTAGCTTGTCTTTGGCCTCGGGTTGTAACAAGTATTTTGCCAAAAGTCCCAAACGAGAAAAGGCATTATTTGTAGGAGCAAATAAAGTAATATCATGAGCTTTGGCAATTGTGCTATCTTGCCCAGATGCATATAAAGCGGCTACAAATGTAGATAGATCCAAACTGACAGGTAATCGGCTAAGAGGATCCCATGGTAATACCAGAGATTCAGCAACATGATATATAATTAAATTATCACCCACATACACTATGTACAATAGAAAAAATTAGTAATTGTGTGAAAAAGCCTATTTTTATCAAATAAATACCTGGGTCGCCTAATACTGCAGATTTGCCGAATCGAATAGGCTTATTTTTGGCTTCTTGATGAACTTCGATACGTTGATAAGAATCCTGACCTAAATCATGATGAGTTTCAGTTTCCAACAATTGACCATCATGAAGATCATTCAAATCCCAACGACCATGTAGAATGTGGTACTTGAGCCAGGAAGTGACATCTTTTTTGGAACTTGGGAGAGAAATACCATCATTTGATGGTGCCAAGATAGTTGTAGTTGCATCGTTCTCAGTGTCATCCAAATAAGCGCCCAAACCATTTTTATCAAATAATTTGATAAAACGAGTGCAATTCATACCAATTAGTGATTTACGAGCACTTAACCTATAGAAATCCTTATGTTTAGGAAGAATTGGCTTTTCCAAAACATGTACAACACCTGTTTTAGCAATGTAAATATAAACAAACAAATAAATAAAACAAGTTTGAATAATTGATAAGCATACCATTAGCAGCTAAAATGTCACTTTTAATAACTTGAACACCATTAACTTGAATAGAAGAAGGAGCACCTTTTTTATTTTCGACATAGATATCAAGGTCTTCTGAACCTTCAACTGTTTTAATAGTGGTTTTACCTTCAGGGAATTGATCACTGTAATAAATCTTGTTTGAAATTTGATGCTGTAAAAGCCGAGATAAATCTTTCTTTCCTTCTGGTTGATTTAAATAACGTTTTTCAACAGGAGAAAGATAATCACCAAATTGGTCACCTTGAACAGAAAATACAGTAATTCCACAAGAGTACTTGAGGTTGTCGTTAATTTCTGCATGTTTACTCTTATTGTAAAAATCTTCTGTGTCTTTATTTGTATGTAAAGTTGCATCTATAAATTGTTTAAGGTTTATGATAAAATCGACTATTTATATATCAATTTTTTATATACTTACCAATGTAAGAAGGTAATGGTATAAGTTTATCAATTGCATGAATAACACCATTAGAAGCTTCGATATCGGCTTGGCTAACCCAACTTTGTTCCTGGTCACCACCAATACCAACATAAAGCCCAGATCTGGTCTCGGTAACTTTAATTACCTGAGGTACCTGATCAACAAAAGCCCAAGTTTTTAATAATCGACCACTCCATAATTCATTGGAAAAAACAGCAACTGGTACTATATGGTTCAAGATTTGTTCACCGGTAATTTTACGCTTGAAAATTTCATCATAATTTTCAGCGTGAAATGCCTTGTTTGTAGGAGCAAATACAGTACCTGAGCTAATAGATTTGAATGCAGATGTTTGATTTTGTTCTTCGATGCGTTGTATAAACATAGAGAATCTTTCATCCGCAGTAATAACATCCCAAATAGAACTTTTATCTTTTGGTTTATCAATCAGAAAACTTACAGCAGAGCATGCAGTAAAAAGAAAGCTGGTTATTATTGTCAATAACAGCAGCAATGAAAATGAGGATTTTATGTGTAACATAGTTGCTTATGTGAAAGAAATACAAAATGAAATATGTACGAGTGGGCTTTTTCTTTTTTTATACATGTAGCTTATTAATGCAAAATATTTATCATCATGAGCGCATCATTTTTTGTTTGGCTTTGTGTGAAATATATTATATTGACGAACGTGTGGGTGCGGAATATCTGGAGACGCAACAATAACAAGCGACTCAAAAGCCTGTTTTCTTTTTTTAACAAAAGCTCCGAGATGATCACCAGGAATAAAATCCCAATTAAGCAAGATAAAGTATCAAACAAAAAATATGTAATAATTAACTATTAATTATCAAATGTCTTGTGAGCTATATAATTAATAATTCACGCATGAATTATTTCAACATCTATCAAACTAGTGCTTTATTTAAAAACAAGGTGGGAATATACAAGAAACAGAGATTGCTGGTAAATTGCTACGAAAATAGAAATATCGGAAGAATTGGCCTGTGTACACACTCATGCCGCCTGAATCCAAAATATACTCCACAAAATTAGTTTGAGCTACATATTCATGGTTATAATGGCCATTACCTTGTTGGTATAAGGCATATGCAGGATGTACACATACCTTAATTTTATTTTCATGGATCTTTATAAATTGATCATGCACTATTTTTATGGATTGATATACCTATATATACTTCAAATATGAGTACAGTCGAGATATTCTTTTAAGATTATTTTTGAACAGTTGTTATGCATTTAAGGCATTATCAAGAAAGAATATACCTCATCTATCCTCTAACAGCAATCCAAAACAGTATAAGTTTGCTTAATTTCTAATCATTTTTCACGAGATATTAGTAAACCATGTACTATGTAATTCTAATTCATAAATTTTCCTGGCCATATTTTATGATGTCGAAAAATGCAAAACTTTCTATTTTTAATTTACTGATATCCCTATCAATTCTAAAGGCTTTGGAATACATTATACATCAAAATTTGAAGGCACCATTTAAGAGCGTAATTTGCTTGAATATAAAAATATTTGGCATTGGTAATACCCAAAGATGCTAAAATTGCTAAATGCCCAGTTATTCTCGACAATCAAATAAACAGAATTACATTTTTTTTAAATCCTATTTCTTGACATCTTATTATGATACAAATTGGCATCTTTTACTAGAAATTTCTGGTGAATTATAGATGCATTTTTAATGGAGCAACACTTTATATACTATAAAGAGCCTACAATATTATTTATATAATAAAATACTATAATAACTGAAGAAATATCTTTTTTGTTCGGTTTAAAATTCAAAAATAATGTAAAACTTGTAGATTTTGCACTAATATATGTAAAAATAAGATTAATCTTAATTGATATAGTATATATTAAAAGAAAAATTATGATAGAATATTTTTACACCGTTGTTGCCTTAAAGATTGTATCGAAAACTTCCTTCAAATAGTAGATTTACTGCGTATTACGATACTTGAATTATTAAACTCCGTTTTATGCAGATTATACCTTAAAATACCGAGAAAATGGCTACAAAATCCATTTTTCAGTTAACAACTCTTGCAATTTTTAACAATATCAAAGAGCAATACTTCAAAACAGATATATAAAAAAGAAAACTAACATAGCAAAAAACCCCAATTAAGGTGATACACTATTTATAAAGCTATTCCCATTAAAAGCGTACAAAAACGCAACTTCAATGGACTGTAACTCGAGATAGCAACCGTTTAAGCACATAATTTATTAGCCAAAAATGATTCTTTCGTTTAGTTTTATTATATTCTATCATAAAATCAATTTCGAAAAATCATGAATTTTCCCTTGTCTAACCTCGTCCAAAATTTGACTTTTTGGAAGAAAGCTAATAACTCTATGAAAAATAGCACTAGAGTGACAAGTAATACTTCAAATAATAGATATTTTTTTACTTTATTTGTTTGTAACACTAACTTTTAAATTGTATTATAAAAGTATTTTTAGAAGTACTAAAAACCGATTTTTATGTTTTTGCTTTTTTTGCAAAATTTTTGGTGATAAACTTTTTTAATAAGTGCTTCATTACATATAAAATTAAATTTTGTGTTGAGATTACTTAATAGAGCTAGCCAAGCTACTATACACTTTTGATATTAATTTTGCATTTTAAAAATTTAGGATTGCTTCTATCTTTTTTTCTCATCATCAGGAAGTTTTTGTTTTTTAATCACCGCCACGCCTGAGATATATGAAAATTATGAGAAAATTTGTCAAAATTGTTATTTTTTGCAATGCAATGGCATGTAGGAAATGCTTAAATCAGAAAATATTAGTAGTTACAAATGAAGCAGCTCATTGTAAATTGAAACAAGATAGTAAAATAGTTTTTCCATTCAAATACTTTAATTAAATCTACAAAAGTTTCTTGTACATTTAGAGGAATAAGAGATTGCATTTATTAAATCCAAGGCGAAAAAGCCTTTAAACATCCCTTTATTTGTATTTTATATCGTTCTAATCATGCAATTTGTTGCATCATGTCGGTGGTATATTTTATTAAATTCACACAATAACTTTTTTTTTTTTTTTTTTTTTTTTTTTTTTTCTGCCGTGGCTGTGTGGTATAACTACGAATCCCCTATGCATTATTTTTCTTTTAAATAAATCTTTTCTTATAATAAGTAGCAACAACTAATTACAATTACAATGCTGATAATGACTTAGTGTCTACTTTGTTGGCTCTTTTTGTCTAGTTAATTCTCACACATTGCAAATTTACCAAACTTGATCAAATTGTTGAGTACTTTTTTTACATATATATTTTTTTTTTCGTTTACTCATATTTCAAAAGATATATATTTTCTGCATTACTCTTAAAAATTTAACAGAAATATGGACAGATTGAAAAAAAAAAAAAAAAAAAAAACTTTTTTACAGGGTAGAACGTAGTGGATATACTTTATTTATTGTTATTTAATGTGAAGACTTAATGTATATACAAATCCTACAATAACAATTCATATAGAACAACATAAGCAAACGTCAAGAGATTGAGAGGTCTCCACAAGTGGGCCTACTATAAACAAGGTCGTGATATGATGATATTATGAAAGTGGGGAAAGAAATCTACTGAATAAAGTGCTGCACCCAGAGCCAAACAGGCATGCAGAGAAACGTCATACGAAAAGTTGTGGGTTGGCAACGATGACACTAAAAAGGTTATACAGTACTGCATAGCATTATCAAACAAACTTGTCGACACCAGGATTTGAACGCGAGACCTTGGGCCTGGCAAGCACACTTCTTAATCATTCAGCCCAACCACCAAGGGCATCGTTTTTAATTTTTATTTTTTTTAGGGTAGAACGTAGTGGATATACTTTATTTATTATTATTTAATGTGAAGACTTAATATACATGAAACTCCTACAATAACGCTTCATGTAGCACAACGTAAACGTAAAACTAAAGGTCAAGAGATTGAGAGGTCTCCACAAGTGGGCCTATTATAAACAAGATTGCGATATGATGATATTATGAAAGTGGGGAAAGAAATCTACTAAATAAAGTGCTGCACCCAGAGCCAAACAGGCATGCGGAGAAACGTCATACTAAAAGTTGTGGGTTGGCGACGATGACACTAAACAGGATATACAGTACTACATAACATTATCAAAATAAACTTGTCAACACCAGGATTTGAACACGAGATCTTGCGCCTGGGAAGCACACGCCTTAACCATTCAGCCCAACCACCAAGGGCCGTTTTTAATTTTTAGGAGCGAGATGCCTATAAAAATTTGAAACATTAGTACTACTGAAAACGTTGTACCAACTGTAAAAAATAAGATATTTTTGGGCGCTTAATCCTAGATCAAAGTTGAGCATCTCAGGTATATTAGCATGTAATGTTTTCTAGGCGTTATTCAGTGAAAAAAAAGTTGAGCAGGGATGAAAGTGAGATCCTACTTTTAAAGAAAAAGCTGTGAATTTACCTACACCACTGCTATTATATAATAAAATACCAATATATATATATACAGTGTATATAGATAATTTCTTTAAAGAGACAGAAACATATGATGGTTATGTATCATGAGTTTGCAGGGACCATTTAGATTTAATGTGCCATTTAATTATATTTATTGGGTTTCAAGTTTTCAAAATGAACAATTCTTTTAAACTTTTAAAAAAGATTTATTAAGTACACAATTACGAATAACAGCAAATCCATTGCTTCACATCCAAATCATATGCTTTATAGAATGGATAATTTTGTTTTACATCTCTAAAATGATGAAGCATAGTATCCTTGTGTATAAACACGTCTTTTTTCCACCATATTTGTAACTTTATTCACATCTAATTTACTTTTGATTTGAACCAAGGGTTGAAATCTATTGCATTTGCTTGAAATTCGCCTTTAAATTGAAACCACCAGCTTTTAAAAAGTTTTTTCTGCTATCTTACGCATATCCATTCAAGTTTCAGCTCCAAATATCAGATATAGTCTATTTTTTTTTTTTTTTTTACAAATTAAAAAATATTAGAATACTTTCAATACACTACAAAATGCATTCATATAGTGAAAGTTTAAACATCACATTGGGATCAGTCAATAAAATTTTTAAAAATTGTACTCTCAATTTTCGTTTTCAGATTTCTTTTGGATTTGTGCAATTATGGGACTAATTCAAGCTTGAATAATAATACAAGAGTATTATGTAATGAGCAAAGCAAATTTGCGAATTATTTATTAAAACAGGATGTTAATCAAAGATAACCTAAACATCGCCGTACTGAGTCAAAAAAAGAAAAATGTTGCTGCTACTGCTTCCTTTTCCATCAATGTAATAATCGCATTAATATATTTAATGAAAGTGATATGTTCAATAAGTGCATTAACCCCCCCCCTTTCCACCCTAACATAACTATATTTAAAGTATACATGTAGTTTATTTATTATAAAGAAAAAGGTATAAAAAATCTATACAAATAGCGTGTTCCAGATTATTCTGATTATATTCAATCTAAAAGTAAAAGCTCATCCTTTTCCTTCTTTTGTTCGTGTTTGATTTGTGTTTCGATAGATTTTCTATAATCTTTTGTTGCGCTTGCAGGAATAGCATTGATACCTAATTGAGGTCTAGTATATCCAAACCACCCATATTTAAAAATGACTTCATTTGCTAAAATTTCACCAAAGCCAAGCATGACACCGTTGAAAAAGGGCAACACAAAATTAATAGCTGCTGCCTTGAGAATCCAAATAATGGTAGGGTTGCGATACCATGCTTCACGTTGAATAAGTGCTCCGGTATTATTATATTTTACTGAGGCTGACATTGTTTTGTTTATTGGCAAAAAAGAGGTGTGAATTGGAGTTGGGAATCTCGTGAAATGTTTGGATTATTAAAACGTCAGAGGGTTTATATATTATTACCCAATCATATTACGGTTTACTAAAGAAGTGTATATAACATTTCATTACACGTCTTGATTTCATTTGTCTCTTTTATCATATATAACATAATCCAACAATGACTGCACTCGTAAGTTTGCTGATATATTCAAGCTTATTGATTGATTTTGACTAACACTATGAAAAATAGGACGACTGGATGGCTGGTTCCCCTATTAGTGCACCTATTCCTACTTTTGCATACCCAGTAGTTACCTTGGTTACCATCGCTGCTGGTCTCTTGGCAGCTGGAACTTTTATCATGTAAGGACATACATGTTACCATAGTAACGAAAAGCATAATATTCATATTTGTTTTTATTTTATAATAGCCAAGGAAATAAAACACCTCTTCTTCAACAACTTCAAACTGCTACCGTAGCATCTATTCTTCTTGGATTTGGTACTATTTTTGCTTCCAACGCAGCTGGTGTTTATCTTTAAATTATTCTATTAATTAGCTTGACAGAAAAAAAAAAGATACCACAAAATAAATGAATTTCAATTGATTTTGAATTTTAGGCAGGAAAATTGTATTGGATAGTTTTATTTCTGGGAAATGTATGTTAGCAATCAGGGCGAGGAACGGCATAAAAGGAGATTTATATATATATATATATACAAAAGGAGCGTTGGTATTAGAATACTAGACGTATAAATATATTTAATAAATATATCTGTATGTGATGCATAATGAAAAAAAAAAAAAGGATATATAGGATCATCTAAAGAGGGAGGAAAGACATGCTATAAATTTAAGGAGATGTATACAGTAAATGTTCTCCTGTCAGCAGTAAGTTTGTTGGCTCTGAACATATATATTCATCTGACAACATTAATATGTTGTCTGGTATTCTTACAACTTGATTTTCCTATATATTTCTTTCTCTCTCTTTTTTTTTCCTGTAGTATTGTTTTTAAAAATATGGCAGTTATTCATTTAAATCCTACAGAAGAAGCTTTATTTATTATTTTAACTGTATTACTATCCATTATTATCATTTCATTAATTATAATTCTATACAAGAAACGAAGTTATTTTACTCAACAGAGAGATCAGCATGTATGGCATGATTTTATAATGATTGACAGCCCAGATCATATGATTGCATTGAAGAATAGTGAAAGCCTTTCATTTGATAGTCGACGACGTAGATCATCGACACCAATGTTTTATCATAGTAATGATAAACCATTGTTGACTAGCCACGATACAAGTATGTCTACTATAAGTATTATAGTAGATGATGATCTTATCACTAAATACAATAATACTACAAGTACTACATTACCAAAATCACCACCACCAGTTTACCACAACTCGAATAAATAATAACTATTCTAATAAAAAATTATCTAAACAAACGGGTCACTTTCCTATATATAAAATTTGATGGACATATAATATACCGGTATATATACCATAGATAGAAGCCCCCTTTTTTGTACCAAACTGTTTGGTTAAATAGTGCTCTTTTGCTTTTGTTTTGTTCAAAAATGAAACTAAATCAATCATCAAATCAAACTTATACGCCACAATCTATACCACGACCATTACAAAGCGATTTAGTTAAACTTGTCGATGTAGAAGCACTACCACCACCATTACAGCAATCTTGCAGCCCAGAAGTAATTCATATTAGTTTAACTGAAATAACTGGAGGTTACGTTTATGATCCTGTTAAAAGCCAACAAATATCTCAAAGGTTAATGCGAGTAATGAATTATATTGACAAATGTAATGAAAAGCATAATCAATTAATGACACAAGTTACAGATGTTCGCCTTTATTATCAACGTATCATGTATTCTTAATAATAATAATAATAAAAAAAAAAACCTTACAGCTCATTTCCAATTGTTACCCAATAATCACGTAAATTATTCTTTCTACCAAATATTTCTAAATATCTACCATTTGGTACTAAATCCTCAATCAATTGATATAATTCTTCAGGTTTTTGACTTTGACCTCTTCTTTCAGAATAAATGACATCTGAAGCTATCGAGTGTTTGCAATTGGGTGGATCTTGGCCTTTTTTGCCCACAAGACATGTTTCTTTTGCATGTTGAAGATAATATCCATGTCCTTTTGCCATACGTCGATTTACTGTTTGTTTAACCCAAGTAATATCATCCACATAAGTGTATCCCCATTTTTCCATAATTTCAAATGCTTTTGCATATTTATTATTGATTACCCACATGAATAAAAATCCATTTTTCTGTAGTTTTGGTATAGGTAATTCTTCAATGCAAACATCTGGTAATTGTTGATATGCAATAGCAACACCTCGTGTAGGTGTATTTGTAGCAAGCTGCCATGGTGGATCAGCTAAAACGACATCAAATTGGGTTGTTTCGGCTAAAAGCTGAAATGAAATTTAGTTTTATAAATTAACACACACAAAACACACACATACATACATCCCACTCAAATGTCATAACATTGGCCTTTATCGGAATGCACCATTCTGGTGCCTTGAATTGTTTCAATTCATTTTTTGTTAGTTTTTTAGATGATAAATCTTGATTATTGTAATCTACTTTTTTCTCTAGTTGATTTATTTCTTTTTGTAATGCATCTATTTTTTCTTGTAGTTGTAGTTCCTTTTTGAACAATGAATTTAAAGACATTCTGTGCCATGGAGGAAATAACCAAAAAGAAACACCAAAAGGAAAAAAAAATTGAGCTAATTTTTAATTCGATACTCTGTTTAAATTGTTGTCAATCCAATCAATTGTATGAAAGTGAGGCACGCGGGAGGTAACAATTGTTTGTATAAGCTTAAAATAAATTGCTTGGAAAACAGGGTTTTAATGAATGAATTCCCTGTATTCTTTTTTTACAGTATATATAAAATAAGGCTTCTCTCTCTTTTCTTTCTATTTTTTTTTCTTTATTATACATGCCTTTCATTTTCTTTTATAATTTACAATGTTAATGATGAATATCGTTGATTTTCCTATTCAAAATTTGATAAAAATTGTCTCAAATTTACTTGATTCAATGTTAACTACCAATAATCAATTACCAACAACTCAAATTACTTATTTCCATTCAAGAGCTATACCAAATATTTCAGTTTTATCTTATTTAACAAGAATTCATAAATTTGCTCCATTTACAAACGAAGCTTTACTGTCCATGCTGATTTATTTTGATAGAATGACCAAATTAGACGATGGATTTACTATAAATTCATATAACATTCATAGATTATTAATTACTAGGTAAAAAAAAAAAAAAAAAAACTAATTCCCTACATTTAATACACATTTACTAACTATTGTTTCACAGCATCGTTGTTGCATCTAAATTCACTTCAGATATCTTTTACGCTAATAGTAGGTACGCTAAAGTCGGAGGGATTCCTTTGGTTGAGTTGAATCAACTCGAGTTGGAATTACTATTTTTACTTGATTTTCAATTATATATACCATTGGAAGATATTCAATTATATGCAGATCAATTATTATCACATTCAATGAATGCATCATTAACAATTGTAGAATTAATTGAACCAATTATTCAAGCTGCAACTACAGTTTCTACTACAAAACCCATTACTACTCCTACTACAACTAATAGCGAAAAGCCAACAATCCAATCTCTCGTTCTACCTCTAACCCCTCCTTACACATCTTCAATTGAACCCCATAAAAAATCAAATAATGCTCCTCATTACAATCCTTATAAGCGACCTTTATTGAAGAAACGTAAATTAGGTTTAGTCTCCCCAAAAGATGAATAATGTGATACCCTATTTTTTCCCCTTTTTTTAAATTAATTTATTTGTACATAATTTACACACAAAACATTTATACATATTACATATATACACCAGCACGTTTTTTTTTTTTTTTTTTTTTGAATAAAAAAATCATCATTTTACTATTATTTTTTTTTTTTTTTTTTTTTTCACTTCTATATGGAGCGTTATATTATGACCCCGTTGTAAATTACTCATTTTAGGTTGAAAGATCACAAGTATCACCTTCGGAAAACATCATTTCCTCTGGATACATGAACTGATTGGTTCAGGTACCGTTTTTTATTAAAAATTAATGTTGATTAGGTTGTAGATTTTCATTAGATCCATAAATAGGTGCTAAATATTGAGGTTGCAATCCTGGAGAATATTGTTGAGATAAGCTCGAGATGGATACACTTTGTTGTTGTTGTCGAGGATACAAATTATTTCTATTAGTAGGTTGCTGTTGTTGTAACAAATGTGGCTGAGGAAGCGTAGGTTGTTGTTGCTGTTGTTGTTGTTCTTGATTTGCTATCATGGGCAAATTGTTGTTAAAAAAAGGTTGGTGATGAAGTGTCAAATCAAATGGCCGATTTTTATCAGCGTGATTCGTATTAGGGGAAATTATGTTACCACTGTTACTTCCATCAATATATGAATTTCCACGATGACAGCATGCTTTAAATAAATAACAAATAGTGGCTAAAAATAATGATACAACTGCCGTGATGGTCAACCAAAGGGAATTACCTGCATATCCATTCCAATAAATACTGGCCCCTGATATCGCCTTGACACTGCCAATGACTAATACAAGTGCCAATATTAAAACTACTAACATGACCAAGAAATTTGTACCGCAAATAAATGCCATGGTTATATCCATGGGTCGATTGCCTGGATTGTGTCGAAACCTTTTGGTGCAACAACAAAGTGATACGGGCAATGTAGCAATCCATAATAAAAAACTGAAAATTAAGGCAATGAAATAAAGAATAAACATCGCCAAGAATAGAGCGTAGACACGCTTACTCGATGCATACGCGGGCAGCATATCAGAGAATCCTGGGGTGGTGGGCCAGACAAATGCGGCTATTGGCGAACTACAACTCTGCACTGGTCCATTGTAAATTCCCTGACAATACGTCCTACACAATGTTTGTTTGTTTGTTAGATATTCTGTTTTACATATTCTTTGGTAGTATATACCTACCATAACCCAAAGCCATAACTTAAGTTGTATTGCGGATTGTTTGCTTTCAAGAAATAAATCAAATTTAAAAACGGTTTGTTGGATAACTGGCCGATTATGACAAATAACTCGAGGATGAACGAGGTAAACACAAAAAATGATGCTGCTAATCCCAAGAATCGCTGTATCATTTTTTGTCTATACATTCTATAAGGAAAGAATATATTTAGAGAATAATTTAGGATGCTTTGATATGTATCTAAAGGTGAAAACATGTCTCATCGGTATTATAGTTGCTGCATGATCGTTGTCTTTCTCGGTGGATACATTTTTATGCATCATATTCAATCAAAAACATTATTTCTTTTGATTTGGCATATACTTTTATATTACTTCTGTTTTAAAAATACAAATCAGCCATCTATGGACACAGACATTTCTACAAAAAAAAAAAAAAAAAAAAAAAAAAAAATAGAGCATACTCACTCTAAAAGCGTTAAATCAACAATAAAATCATTAATTTGATCAAAATAACCAGCTTTGCTGAGCTTGAACTTTTGAATTTGAGCATCTTGGATTTCGTCCAAAAATGGCATTTTTGAAACTTTTTTATATTAAAAGAGTTATTCCTCCGCAAAGTTTATAACACAAGTAGTTTTGGTCTCTAATAAAAACAGTAGAACTTTCTACATTTTATTTTATGAGTTTTTTTTTGTTTAAATTTTTATCATAAAGTTTGAAGTTATCCTCAAAATAAAGAAATATGATTTTTTGAGGAAAAGTTAAAATTAATAGTATGTAGTCCGAAAGTACAAAACTTTATATGAAGTAGCAAACTCCTACGGTCATTTTGTATCACTATATACCTTAGTGGAAGTTTCATTTCTTAGATTAAAAATCCGAAAAACTGAAATTTTCAAATTTCCATGAGGTATACCTTATGAAAAATCGACGAAAACCTAATAATTTAAAAAAACCCAAAAAACGATACTGTATAGGATACATCTACTAATCGAGGGAAATTGTTTAGTATAATTTCGAGCGTCAGAAGTAATTGGTAAGAACGTAACGACGCAATTTAAAACACTAATTTTATGCTGTCTTTGTAAAACAATGAGATTTCACTGCACGTTTCTTTGAAAACAAGTGATTCTATTTGTCAATTAAATTATGCCTAATTCCATAATAATCAAACATGATTATTTTTTAAAATGGTTGTCTATTTAGATAATTTTAGTTACATTTTTGCTATTGGAAGAAATTTTAAAATTTTGCATTTACCAATAAAATCAATTCATGATGCGAAGTATAGATTGGTTTACCTCCCCACGAGCTTCAATAGTTCCAATCAAGTTACTTTTTATCAAAACTTTGTTTCACGGATAAAAGCTCAAATTGTTTAACTTCAAACGTTTTGCAGTATTATGCAATCGACGCTTTTATTATAGAAGCTTTTGATTGCATTCAAAGAGTTTTATCATGTTTTTCTGGTACTCTTTGAGTGTTACTATAGCGAACTAACTTTGTAACAAGTGTTTTTAAATATATCGTAATTTTATTTGCAAATTTCATAAATGTAATTGACGAGTATTTGATATTAAACGCTAATTTGCTTGCATAAATTTCATTTAAGATGCGCTTATGCCTTGTGTTTGCAGGAGTCGTAAAATCGAGATTTTTTTGGCTCAGATTGAGTTTTTGATCGAAAAAGTTGGATTTGTTACTATTGAAAAGAGGTCCATTAATATTGCGAAGCTCGAAGGTTGGATAATGTTGATTTACACTATTGTGGGCAGAAAATAGAGGGCGATAGTAGGTTTAACCGCCGCTTGGTAGGCCAGTATCAGTACCTCTTCTAAATAAGAGCTAAAAAGGTCTCCATTTAGCACTTTTTCAAAGAAAACAAAAACATCCGGTACCACTAGAGATATTTATATCTAGATTGACACAACAATAATTGATAGGATATAATGTACGATATAAACTTGAGCACGCTTTAAAGATATAATGTTCTCAAAATCGTTTTATCCAGCTGATTTTTGTTGACTGATATCTAAGCGATGATGGCATCGACCCATGTGGCCTGATTTTCTCTTAATTTATTATTATAAAAACGCCTTTGAAACAAATTCACATAGAATATATGTATTTGTTTTAGTTTAATATGTGCATATGTAATCAACATCGCTTTTACACATTGAATATTTTATAGTTTTGCATAATTTAATTACAAAAAGAATCAAAATGCGCTTCAAATGTAAACGATTTACTGTTGTTACATGTATACAATATCTACAAATTAAAAAGCAACAAATACTTACAAACAACAACAATTACTTTGCCTCTTTCTTGACATATGGTTGTGTGTTTATAAAATTATGTGTACTAAAAACCTTGTTGCATTTTAATACTAAAATAGCCTTTTAGTATTTTTTTCTTTCTTTCCCTCTTTTTCTTTTATTCATTTTTTCTATACAAGCAATGGTATTCACTCAACTATTTAGTTTCTTTCAAAACAATAAGAAAAGAACAACACCATTAAAACAACAACTAGTTCCATCACCAACAACAGCTACATCCACAACACTAAACCCATCAGTAAAGAGCTCTTTTACGTCATCTGTTTCAAATGAGCAATCATCAGCCCTTTCATCACCTTCACCAGCACCAGCACCACATAATACAGTAACAGAAAGCGATATACAAATAACACCTCAAGTCGAAGTTGAATTTGAGCAATCTCGTAGTTTATTACAACTTGATTTCTTTAGTCCAGATCAACAACAACTTACTACTAATTTTCCACAATTTGATCATTTATTAAATAAACCATCATCTATATCAATAGCACCATCCAAAGATGAACAAAAGACCAAGTTTGGAACATTAAATCGAAAATTAACAAAGACTTTGCGCCACAGAATATCAATTTATCGACCAAATCATAACAAGCAAGTTAAAAGATCTATTTCTTCACCAAACTTGGTATAAAATAAAGAATATTATATATATATATATATATATATATATATATATATATATATCGTAACTTTAGCTTTTTTTTTTGTGTTTGCTTTTTGGTTTAAAGAGGAGAAGGATAAAGGAGTTGTATAGTCAAAGCGTCATTTGTTCGTCCGTTATATATATGCTCTGTGATAAAATCAAGTTACACTGGTAAAAGAAGAGGGAGGTTGTTAGGAACGGGAACTCGTTTTTTAACCTGTAAATGAACCGAGTCTCGAGGTGTGACAAAATACATATTAAAAAAAAAATAGATCAGAAGACGGAGGGAGAGGTAATTATTATATTGTTAATTAAAATGGCCATGAAAGTATATCAATTTTATAATGGCATAACATATTTATGTATTGGAAAATTCAACATGATATCATACGTATCTGTCAAGTTTCTGATACAATTGCAATTGATTTTTTTTTATTTACCCCTGATTTGTTATTGAATTTTCTGTCATTCGTTAAAAGGCAGAAGAAGAGAGTACATTCATGATTTAATTCGGTTCCGATTGATTCATGTTTATAGCATAAAAGGATAAAAGCGAATGGGTTTAATAAGAGCCGTTAATTTACTAGTAACAGCATATACATGAGTAAATCATGCTTTTAAATTAGTAAAAATGTGGTCTCGACCTTTTTTTTAAACAGACAATGATTGTTTTTTGTTTATTATATGCAATACATCAAACTTACATGGTTAATAAATACAACTCAAAACTGCTTGTTGATTTTTTTTTTAGAACAAAAAAAATGGAGACATTGAATGATACATCAAGAAAAAGAAGCATTTCCTTCATATATAGTATATCATATTAAAATGATATAAAATAAGATTTGTGTAACAAAAAAAGAGTGCCTCAATAAAATGGCAGATAGCAGTAGTAGTAATTTAATTTTTAAACAAAAAGCCTTTTACCCAGTTATACAAAAATCATGTTATTTTTGTTAAATAAATGTTAAACAATCTTATTACATAATACTGCATACAAAGAGAAAAAAGAGAAAGAGATGCATTTTCTATACAAGATTTTCCTTTTTTCGGTTATTTATTGAATTCCCCTAATAAAATGTATAATCGCATTACATATAAACCTTTCTTTTTTTCTTTTTCAGCTCCTTTATATGCTACACAGAATTAAAAAAAAAAAAAAAAAAAAAAAAAAAAAACTTGCATGTCAACAATTTATACTATTGATTGTTGTTGTACGATATAATTTATCTTTTTTAATAACATGTTATTTTATATCAATTGTAGAAACTGGATTAAATAAGAAAAATGTCATGTCATGCCATGTGGCAAACAGAGTGAAATTATGAGCGTTTATTTTATTATTTGAAAGGAGAATGCTTATTTTGGGTCTCAACACGTGTAAAATATCCTTCTAATTTCCTTTTCTGTAATGTATATATACTAATAGATGTGTGTTTTTCTTCCCTTTCTCTCTTTCTCTCTTTCTTTATCTTTTTTTTTTAAAAAAAAACTAGAAAATGAATCATCGTTCAATGCCTTCACTCTCTTCTTCTATATCAAGCAATGATACATCAACTAATAATTCACCTAGAACATCCACCAGTAATAATTTCAATTACAATTGCAATTACAATGCTTTAGAATTATCGAATAAAAGACATTCTGAACCAACTCCACCTATAAAACGCTGGGATGATTCTCAACTAGAGATGGAACTAGCTGAAGATGACCTCATTTACAAAGAAAAGGTACGACGCAACTCATCGCTCCGATTTAAACAAACTCTTCAATTATCAGAATCTCTAAAGGAGAAGTTTCGTCATCGACAACAACAACAAATGCCATTACAAGAAAACAAATTATCGAAATCATTTAAAAGAGTACGTAATTGGCTCTTTTAAACAAAAAAATACCTTTTTTGTCTATACACATATTTATACTATTACCATTTATACATACATTCTTAATCCTAAGCCTAACAACATTTTGTACATATATGAAAAAATAAATTACTGCTATAAAATTATAAACTTTATTATTCACTGTTTGAAGTTGCACAAAAAAAATACAGAATTTTTTATTTACGGTCCTCCTATCAAAAATGGGTTAGTTTTATTGAAATATAATGATATAATTCACTTTACCACCATGATAATATGATAACCAAACTTTGTCTTTACTGGTGGATCAGTTAAAATAGGTTTATCACAAGTACTAGGTTGTAAAGCAAATGCTTTTTATATAATACGATACATTAGTTTTGACAAAAATAGCTTCTTTTTTATTATTTTTATTTTTCGCTTTATTACCTGCATCTTGAAATGCACCAACCATACCACCACGGTTCATCCAGCCAAGAGCACCTTGGTTTTAAATTTGATTTAACATACTGGCATACTGTAAGTATAAATATAACTGTTGTTACCTCCTGACTTGGCTTTATCTTCACTGTATAATTCAGCAACCTAAAATAAATGGTTTAAATATATAAATATATAAATATATGTTACATGTTATAAATCAGTCGTCTATTTTACCTTGTCAAATCTCATATTTTCCTCCTTAATTTTAGCTAATGCTTCCATAGCCTTACATTTGATGTATGTTAATGCATGTCAAATGGTCAATTGTAATATGCATTACCTTACTATGCTTTTCACATAAGATATGTCTAACCTATTGAATAATGAATAAATCAGCATTTACTTCATATATCTCGAGACTACATTAAAATTACCTTGACACTTTGAGCAGGCTTCAACTTGCCATCATCCTTCTTTTCCTTGTCTATTAGTTGGACGTGTTTATAATGCTTAGTGAAGGGAAAAAAAGAGAGATATTGACACACTTATGCAGTAAAATTACCTCCTCCACCTCCCTTTCCTTTATTTCCAGCTGCTTGCTTTCCCTTTGCCATTCTAGTATAATATCAATAGAATAAAATTCAAGAAAGGAGAAGAAAGGAATGTATACATTGGCATAATACATAGTGGCGTATGTTGTAAAAGTGACTGAAAATACTTTGAAGGTGCAAATGTCAAAGAGTCATTTTGATTTTTTTTTTCTTGATATTGCGTTTTTTCACTACCATATAAACTATAGAAAGAAAAATGAAGTACTTTACTGGCGATGAAAGTGGTTTAATCAAATGTAATATATTAGAAAACATCAAATGAAAATTTGTAAAAAAAAAAAACCTAACATTGACCCAACCTAAATTATAGGGATTTCATTTCCTCCCAAGTTAGAGGAAAATCACCGCCATAAAAAAGCGAAGAAAGTTGAAGGCTCCGAGGAAAAGGAGAAGAAGGAAGCTCTTCAACCTTTGACTGGTACATTTGGAAAAGTCGATAAAGAAAATGCTGTTCAAAAGTTGTCATGGGCCATGTGGGAAGATGAGAAAGTTGTAGGTTTTTTTTTTTTTTTTTGGATATATTTGATTTGATGTAAAACTAATCTTCTTATATAGCTACTTGTTGGACGCAAAAATGGTTTAATTCAATTCATGTCTCCTGAAACTGGAGAAGTACTTAGAGAATTTAAAAATGAGCATGTTGGTGCAGATGATGAGAAGAAAGGTCGTTTTGTCGGCCTTTTTATTCATGACAGGTACGTTCACTATGGCAACGAAAAATCGCCATAGCAACCAATTTATTAATTCACAAAACGATAGACATCTATGTGTCTGTACATCTACAGGTGATCTTTCATACACTCCTTTGAAATCTAGAAAGAACGAAACAAGAACCATATTAGATTTAGGTGCTGATATTGAGATTATGCGTGCCCACCCCACACAAACCCACATTTTTGCCATTGGTGGTAAAGAGCGTGATTTATGTATATACGATATTAAGGCAATTGCTAAAACTAAAAAAGAGCGTGAAGAAATTGATGCTGCTGGACCCAACAAAAACACTTCTATTCACAAAAAAAAATCATCTAGAAATGCTGGCTTGCTTTTCCAAGCCAAAAATGTAAAAAACGATTTTTTGGATCTTCAACAACCTGTTTGGATTCACGACCTTCAATTTGTCAACAAGGAAGCAACCAAAGTAGCAGTTGCTACTCATTATCACCAGGTATGTGTTTTTATTTAGTTTATGGTGTTTTTTTTTTTTTTTTTTTTAGCTTACATCATTTGTCAATAGTTCCGTATGTATGATACAAAGGCTGCACGTAGACCCATCACAAATATCGAAATTGGAAAGCATCCTATACAGGTATTATCTATCGGTACTGATTTCAATCATGTTTTATACTCTGATACAATGGGTATAGTGGGTATGCTTGATATTCGTACAGGAAAGAGGGCTGCTCAATTCAAGGGATTCACAGGTGCTGCAACTGATTTAGTGACAGTACCTTTGCCTAAATTTGACGATGAAAAAGAAGGGTCTAAAAATCATCTTGTTGCAAGTGTATCACTAGACAGATTCTTAAGAGTGCATGAAACTGCTACTGTATATCGTAATATCGAGGATAAAGCTTATTTAAAGCAACGTTTGACTTGTGTGTTGGTGGATGAAGAATTTGAATATCCTGTGCCCAAGGTTAAAACTGAAGAAGAAAAAGAGGAAGAGGAGGACGAAGCCTTATGGGAAGCTATGGAATTGGCCAAGGATCGCAAGAGAAAGCATGAATAACTCACATAAACTGTATAGAACAATTACTAATAAACACAAATATTCCAAACATGTAATTCTTTCTATTGATGTGACTTGAGTATCACACATTTATTGTTTTTAAGGGATTTTTGTAAAATAAACAGATGCGAAATATATAAAATATTTAGTATTGATATAAAGCCAACTATGTGGAGATTATGCATTTTTTTTATTTTCCATTATTGATAGTTGCTATATGCATAAAATCTAAGAATAAGCGGTTCTAAGGAAATCGGTACTTCAAATTAGTGCGCTTTCAGCAGTCTGTGAAATGAGCCCTCCCTTTTTTGTTCTCCTATAATTCTCTTAATTATAAAAATATAAATATCCCCTTTTTTAAACTTTCGAAGAAAGAGAGGAAAAAGATTGATTGATTGATATAATATTTGCATACTTCCCTTTTTTTTAAAAAGATTTTTATAAATAATATCCCTATATAATGCGTTCAGTAGCTGGACATGAAAAGCCCTTGGGACAAAAGTTCTTTTTGTCTTCTCGGCGCCAACAACAGCAAAATAGCAGCAATAACTTGCGAGGCATTCACATCAACATTAGTTCAGACCCATTTCAACATCGTATACCACCCTATATTCAAAGGTTATGGCAAGAAAGTAGACTGCGTAAACATTTATCTGTTTGGAGACGTCGATTAACCAAAAGATACCAACAAGCAGGCTTAATAGAATTGATTTTCTTTGCTATTTGTTTATTTGCAGGTTGCATTGTATTATTAGTTCATGTCGGTTTTTTCAGCGGCAAAAAATATCAAGATTGGCAGCAAGAACATTATAGTGACTATCTGGACGAAGTCGACTTGTTGAATAAAGTATATCCTGATGAGGGTAGATCACAAACTACAGCAGTGGTGTTTTTGAAGAATCAAGGAGACATTGAATCAACAACTCGGCCTATACTAGAACAATTGTGCCAATATGATATGTTTTCTAAATTTATAGTATGGAATGATGATCCAACAGTGAATATGACCATGGATGTGAGTTATGTTTTTTAAAGGTGTTGATCAACGTCAACTAATGTGTGAATGTATATAGATGATCCAAGCACAAGGTTGTACGCCAAATAAACTACAAATCGTAAATACTCCCATTGAAATGGGTTCATCTGCAAGATACTATGCATGTCGTCTTTCAAAGACACCTTATTGTTACTTTCAAGATATACCGAGAAAATCACTACAATTGCGAAGCACCTATGCTAATTTCCTAAGATCTCCCAACTTGATCCATGGTCAATCAACCGATCATAAAGCTTTTATAAACTCTCAATGGCGTTATTGTTTTTCAAATACAGGTAAGGCATCTCTTTATAATTATTATGCATATTTGTATATGCTTAAATCACTAAACCATAAAAAGGTCTACAGTTGCATACCTGCTTTATTAATATCGAAGCAGGCACATTTGTTGCAAAAGCAATGGTCTCAAAGTTTCTGCAAAATTACGATAAAACATCTGTAGTCGATGAATTTGCCGATATGTATTTTATGATGTATATAAATCAAGTTCCATATCAGCTGGAAGGAAATGATAATGAATTGATAGCAACAACAGCCAAAGAGTTGACTGAAAAGGAAACAGAGCACATGGTACAAGACATTTAAGAATAATATACTGCACTATATATTAACATAAACCATATAGGATTTGGGTTTAACTATATTGTATAATGATTTGGAAGAAGGAGAGGGTATTGTACCACTTGAACCTTACCTGGAAAGTACATTTGACCGCAACGCAAGAGCTTCCTGTAAAGATGATCGATGCTTGTTTTTAACAAACAAACAATTATTTCCAAGCATTGAACTATTTTCCTACAACCCTTCAATTTACGTTGACGTATTAAAGCAAATGCATGATGATTATATGCTAGGAGATCATAACGATTATCGGTATTCAAATGCTGTAGATTTGCAAGAAGAAACATCCTGGAAATCTGTTCAAAACATTTGTGTTGGGGATTATATTGGACTAGATATGTTGATGCCGATGCGTACTTCTTTGGTATATCGATTCTTGGTGAATCATCCTTACAGCTACAGAAGTAGTCTGAATATTCAAATATCATACGATGGTCTTTTATGGGTAAGAGTTTTTTCAAGTTTTTAGCTATTTAAAGTCTAATACTTTATTTCTTACTACAGATAAAATTACATCCAGTACCAAGTGTCAACTGTCAAAACATTGACGTTCCAACATTGCCAGAAAATGGAGAACTATTGGAATGCAGATTTATCGTAACTGACACAGGATACCGCTATATTCGTTTGGAAAGTCAAAAAGATTTAGACTTTACTTTTGATGTATATGATTTGTCGTTTAGTGCTAAAGTGAAAAAAGATGCCAATGGCCAATTGCTAGATATCGCTTTGAATGAGGATGGAATTATCTTTATTGAAGATAATTTAAGTTAGTTTGGTTTTATTCCTGCTGGTCTATTTATAATAAAATTGAATGTATATAATAGAACGTTGCTTGTACTGTTATAATGGCACACTAGCCTTTTTTTTTTTTATTATATATTATATATTTGCGGATGCTGTGGTATGCAGCATATAATCAATGTCAAAAGTTATCACAAACTATAGAATTGAATATATCTATCTTAAGAAGTTGCTGCTTACGTTTTGATAGAATGTATAGAATTTAAATATATTTTTGGCCAACGTATATACTTGCTAATTACTATACGTGCTTCGTTTTTAGCGTCTAAAGCAGTATGCATTGAAACAAAATTGATCTAAAATCAATTGTAAAATTTAAACAACAAAACTAAAGTCTTATTTTATTATATGCATAAAGTAGTCTTAACTAAAAGCTAATCTGTATTTTTTGTTTCAGCAAGAAATATTGATTTTTCGTCAAAACAATTAGAATAATAATTCATATCACAGCATAAAACCTACATCAACTGAGTTTCAAAAATTGGTTTACACTACGGGAAAAAAGATGTAAAATGAGGTATAAACTACAACTCTTCTGAAAAAACTACTATAATATTCGCTGTAAAAACTGTTTTATATTAAGATTATATTGGAAATATAAAACTTTATAATAATTTTAAGTAAAAAAATAAACTGCAAATTTTAAAATTGCCAATTTTGAATTGCCACAAGATTTAAGATAAATGTTGTTGCAAGAAAAAATGCATAATTTAATAAAGGAACTGGCTAAATTAAATCACACACAAAAACTAAAGAACTTTATTATAAGATGGAAAGCATCTCTTTTATATCCAAACTTCTTTAATTAAGACTAATCTAAATAAGTACATATTTATATATCCAATCATGTTGTGTCAATATCTATATCAAGGTCGCACATCCAATGTTCCAGTCTATAATCGGTATTATAGTAGATTAAAGTGTATTCACATGATCTACATCATGTTCTCCACGTTGTTCCACAGCATATCCT